>CAEFZX010028137.1:0-76433 GCA_903066825.1 Alfaro cultratus | reverse complement strand
TATATATATATAAAAATATATATATATATATATGATATATAACAATATCATTGTAATATGTACAATATACAACAAGCAGCCTTACAATATACTTTAGAGGTAAAATAACAGCTTGCAGTATAATCAACATAGAACATGTAGAATCAACATAGAAACATGTAGTACCTCATAAATTAAGAAAAATTTTATTCTTAATTAATCTGAATGGCTTTTATACTGTTTAATCATCTGAAAAATTGTGACTCTTAAATATCAGTGTTTCATCTTGACAGCAAAAGGAAAAAAATATATTTCCATGAAAGCAAAATTGTCTTTGCAACCAATTTTGGAAACATGCAATCATTGTCAGTGTGGATTTTCTCCTTGTTTCAGTTCCTAGGCTTAAAGTGAACTGCTCACAATGTCTAGCAGCTGCCAGATTAATATCCAAAGCACCTAGTAAGTGGGCAGGCCAAACATGGTGGTGGTGTCGACGTAACCACTGGCTGCCATTTCGTCAAGAATTGGCAAGGCGGTGTTAATGCCAGTCGCAGAGTTCTGCAAAGTGGGGGCGATGGATGCTCTGCAGCCCGTCGACGTCGCTCTGCTTATCATTTCTTCTTCATAAGGGCACATATTCTTCTCTTCCTCAATAGCATCTCTCTGAAGAAGTAGTAACCCATTATCATTGTTCACCATCCTCACCCTGCTGTAGTCCTCTGTTTGGTGGCTTATGGTACAGCTGTTTTCCTGGCTAGGGGTAACGGGGTGAAGAAGAACCACATCCTCGTCACTGACCCTCTGGACTTCAACATACTCGGTGGGCCTGACATTGGGCGCATGAACATCCAACGGCGCTTCCATGTAGTCGGCATATGCCGCATTGAGGTCATTCTGGGCCTGGAGGTGCTCAGGGGCTGCTGTCTGAGGATGAAGTAGATGAGATTGTTTGTGGTTGAAGCTACACTCCCAGTAATTTGATCTAACGCCTTTTGTGGTGCTGGGACCAGGCTGAGTGAAGTAAGATGACAAGGAGTTTGGGGTGAACAGGCTGTCAGAAAGACAGTGTTGTTTACCCATCTTAGGTTTGTTTGGTTGATTCACTGGGCTAAGACTGTACTGGGGCAGTGGAGAAAACAAAGAAGGCCAGCTCTTCACCTTCTCCTTCTCATTGGAAATATTTGGGATCTGCATATTTTCATGAGAACATGCCAGGAGTTCCTCCTCCAGGGCTTCCTCATGACTTTTTGTGTCAGCCTCAGTCTGACTACCCTCCTGATCTGACTGCTGCCCATTTTCTTTGTCACCTCCACCCTTATCGATAAGCAGTGTGTGGCTGTCACAGCTGCCCCGGCCAGAATCATTGTCACATGTGGAGTTTTCAGTTTTGAAGCTATCGTCTTGAAGATCTTTGCCTTCATCCATGATTAGTTCACGCTCCTCTGGGACATACACCTCTAAGTATTGCACAAGAAAATCCTCATAGTTGGATGCGGTTGGGGGAAAATCAGACACCACCAGTGAGCTGAAGATGTCCTCAGATTTGCCACTCTGCAAGTAAAAAAGTATCTGGTTACAAAGACGTCATGATTCAAGTATCTACTTTAATATGTATTATGTAGCATTCAGCACATCTTCAGTCAAAAAGCTCTGGTTTACCTTGAGAAGTTGTTTGTCAATTCCCTTGATCTTAGGTCCTGGCACTGGTGGCAGAAGGTAGTGCTTCAAACTGCATGCACAAAAAGTTAGAAAGGTAATAAAAATCAACATTATATATATATATATATATATATATATATATATATATATATATATATATGGCTAGATGTAAATGTGTTTAATGTCTAATACTTACAATTTACTAAAAATGTTTACTCTTACCTATGAAAGTTCATGTATGTAATCCAAATAAAGATGAAGAGGATGATGGCAGCAAAGACTACAATAAGGACCCACATTGACCTTTCCTGTGGTAAATCTGAATGAAACAGAACAATAATGACAGTCTTAGAACATGTAAATGATTGTATTAATGTAGCATTTTCTTCTCTTCTCTCCCAAGTCACTTTTATGCCACAAGGCTCATTTTTTCACTGGAACACAGTGGAAAAATGTGAATTAAGCACATAGCAATTCAGTTTTCCTTATAGGTAATCACTTGCTTGTGTCTGTGAGGACACTAAGCTTATGGGTTGCAAAATGGGAGCATGGCATTAAAAACAAATCCTCCCGCAGTTCTCTGCATTGCTAATTACCACATTTTTTACTGAATCCACACAAACACCAGGTGGAAAGGTTAAATCCACTCTGACCACAGAATAGTGAAACATGCATTCCTCCAAGTTTAAGTTTTAATAGTTTAAGTTTAAGTATTTTCTCCATAAAAATAGTCTACGTTCATGATGACAGTTAGATGCTGTGAAACCTGAAATAATGTCTTGATTGCTTCAGTCAAGCTTCTGGGACCTACATGAATATATTGCCTTTCCAAGTTCTGCAATAGTACAATCACAAATGTCAGTGTGTTTTACTTAAACTTACTGGGATGGGCCAACACAAAGTTTCATAACTGTGAAGTGGAAGTAACATGAGGATGCATATGCTGTTGCAGCTGTACTTTTGACCAGCAAAATGTATTTTAAACAGCTGATTTTATCTTCTAAATACAGTTGACATTGTACAACTGTATTTAGACAGTTGTGGGTGAAGGACTTACATTCAGGAACTTTGACACGGGTTGAGGGGCTCCATTCACTCCAAAAGCCATGATCAGGCTTACAGCGAACCTGAACATCATAAGTACCACCTGACCTCAGGCTGTAAATCTTAAAACTCTTCCTATGGCCTGCAGAGAGCTCCTGGAAATGAAACACATGTACATATGAGTAAATTGTAGCCGTCTATGTAGCTTTTAGGTGTGATATTGAGGTTTGAGCATCAGACCCTGGCTTTGTGACATATCAGCGAGTCCTCTGACATGGAGCTAAATGCAAAGTTTCACATTTGAAAGACAAATGCTCAAACCACCAGGCCATTCCATCTCACTGGCAGTAGTGTACTCACCTCCCATTTATTCTCATTTTCCAACTTGAGTCGGACCTCGTAGATGAAAGTGATCCAACCCGAGCGGGTGTCAGCCGTTTTGGGGGGTTTCCATGATGCTTGAAGAAAAGGCCAGTCTTTGTCCTCTGTGACATTCACTACCACTTCTTCCGGAGGATTGGGCTTGACTGGGAAGAGAGGGAAAGAGAACATGTGTTTCTTAGATCCGATGAGACCCAATAATGAATGACAAGAAATCATAAAGGCTTTTAGTACATAATCACGCGCCCTTCACTCCAGATGTGCTAATATATGGACAGGTCCAGCTGTGGAACTCTAACATTCTAGCTCTGACCACTGATGTATATTTTTGAGCAGGGTGTAAGAACAATTATTTAGACTTCAAATTATAAACCTACTGCAAAAATAGACAAGGCTGAGGTTAGTGAAAGACGCTGATACTAATTAGGCCTGATATTCAATAATTGTAATATTCTAATGAAAAGGATAAGTAGAGCACTTAACAGATGCTCTAAATCCAAGATAAAATATACTCCAGGTTAGTCAGGCATAAGTCTCTTCCATTACCAACTTGAAAAAGGGAACAATTTTCAAACCTCTGAAAAGGTCAGACTTTTTATTAAAAAAAGTTGTGGTATTAGCATTGAAGAAGGTGAAAAGAAGAAGCAGATTGCTTTTTATATATATTATAAGATTATTTTCCAAAGCTGACTGGCAGCCTATAGCTTAAAAATGTCACCGCAATAGCAATAGTCCAAAGACTTGAATTTTGCTGTAGTGTCCAGATATAACAACTATGATTTTTCACAGTACACAAAACAACACGAGTGCTATTCTGTCGAAAAACATGTTTTCTACTAAAGTTCTCTCAAGGAGTTGTGTCAGGGCTGTCACACTAAACCTTTGCCACTTTCCCCTCACCGATGTAGACGACATCTATGTCCAGGGGATTGGAAAATGTGCTTCCCATCGAGTTGGTAGCCACAACGGTGATGTTGTAGTTCACCCAGATGGACGTCATATTCTTGCTGAAGAAGCAAGAGTTCTTGCCGGCCGTTTTGTAGTCAGGACACTCGAACACCCTCTCAGAGCTGTTGAGGAGAAGGAAAACATCATGCAGTTGTGTGATTTCAGACACTATGCAGTAAAATACCAAGAACACGGTGTGTTTTTTTGTGCTACAATTTCCATAAATTTTTTTTTAAAAAGATGTATTTTGAGAGGATAAGAGAGGATGATTCAAGGATGAATTGAGAAATTATTTTCTTCTCAATAGTGAACAGATTTACTGAAAGGAGGAAGAACCATTAACTACAACAATAGGAGATACGTAGACCACTAATGAATTAAAAGAATTACTAATTATTTCAAATTTTCTGGAACACTCAACAATCCTCTTGTTGTGTAGTGATGTTACCTTGTGTGTAGGGTATTTTGTTTATGAACATAATACTTTTGATAATATAATGGACCCTCAGCAATCACTGCAGGCAAAACCCCATTAGACTTGTGGTGGGTAAATGAGTATAGCCTTGAGAATTGGTATGGAACCGATGGGAACATATTGTTGCTGTAGCAGCAGCTGCCACTGACTGAGGGGGGAATCGTTGTGATGTTGTAACTTTCAGGATGCAATGATCTCGACTCACAAGGAAGTGCTTTGCTGCTAATCTAAAAGAACCACAAGTTTTAAAGTTTTGGGATGAAATTCCCAAGCTCTTCCTTGTGTGTGTTTTACATGAAACTACACTTGAATTAAAAAATTGAGTGCTTTATTTTCCACATAATAAAGCATACACTTATTAGACTCAAGAATAAATTGGGAAATTAATTAATATAAAGTTTATTGGCGTCTGAAAATATACATCAGATCATGCATATCACAATGATATTTCATTATGTTGACTTATAATGGACTATGGACCAAGCTTTCAGAGCTTTTATTGGTTTGACACCAATAAAATAGTTTATTGTAAGCGACATTTCCTTGTAAACAAATTTGAAACACGGACAAAAATAATCATCAAAGGTTTTGTTTACAACCAACTGTGTCTCAAGGAAGGCTTTTTGGATTCAATGCAAAAAAAATATGACAGCCATTTTCAGTTTGAGCAATACTGAGGTGTGGAAGTAGACCAGGGCAATTTCAAGATATAAAAAAGATTTGAAATTCCGAATTTGATTTGACAGCTCCTACAGCTTAACGTCTTTTTAGATATGTTAGAAAATGTCAGAATGACCAAAGTTTTCTTAGGATGTAGAGCATCACAATACTGCCCCTCCACCACCTGCTGCTTTGTACTACCAGGCAGTAACTAAAAGAAGTCTACCACTTTTTTTGAGTACAAAGGATACAAGTACAGTAATTCAGCTGTGAATTTCCTGCTGTGATAAAACAGCTAAAAGTCATAGCATGAATGAGGCAAATCAAATGCACTTCAAACAGTTCACCCAGCTTACATAAATGGTTATTGAATAGAAGTTGGCCTGTTGCTGAGCTCTGTGGGTTTCCATTTATCAGTTGTGCCTCAGCATACGTCTGATAATCTGAATCAATTTAGCACATGTTCAGTCTGTTGGAGAAAAATGGTGTGCTCTGCGGTGTCACAGGCGGGTGCATTATTTAAGTGAATGTTAATTATTACTGTAACATGAGCAGTATGAATAATATGACAGGGAAAGAATCCTAAATGAACAAATAACTTGTTGGTGTCAACCCTAGAACAGAAGCAGCAGACTTTGTGATGAAGCTGAGAGACCTTCATTTTTGGAGACAAATCACGTGGTCAGATGAAACTAAAATTGAAGCGTATTAGACTGTGAAATACAGAGGATGAAAGGCTCATAATGTCGAGATGTTTTTTCTGGAGGAAGGACTGTCATAAGGAATATTACAACATAAACAAAAAACATCATGGGGGAAATATTAACGCAACATCCGAAGGCAGGAAGTCAAATTTGTGGGCAGAGACAGCTTGTAAAGGAAACTCAATTACACCAGTTCAGTTACATGTATATCCCTTATGTGGATTATGTGATAGTCAGAGTATCTAATTAATGTACACTCAAATATGTTTTTGCATAAACCTCTCTGATGTAGTATAATTTGTAACAACAAAAGACACATTGGTTGTTCTTGCTCTTCCTTAGGCCAACCACACACTTGACAGTTTTCTCATTAAGTGGAGGATGCGCTCTGACCCATTAAAAATGATGCCAATAAATGCTACTTGTGCATTCAGGTCTCAGGCCATGTCTCTAGTGTTGCTGGCTGGATTTAACAAGTATCAGAAGGAGAACAGACATTCCTAACATAGCTGTCACCCTAAGTGGTGAAACATAACAGCACTTTCCCTGAATCATAATCCAGCCACAGCTGCCATAAATTTTCGCCACAAAGAGGTCCAGGGTCACGCAGACGTGTTATTAGAATTTCATCTCGCCTTTCTGAATTTCAGCAAAAATCACGCACAAACTGAGTTCAACAGAAAAGTGACTATTATGAGGATCTAGTCTCTGCATTTCTGTCAAAACAGTTGCTTTCTTGTCAGTAGTCAAATAACATAATCCCTTTAAAATTTTTAGGGGATAAACCTTGACTCAGCTTTAGTTCTTAAAATGACAAACTGTGTTAAAATGAACAAATAAATAAATGAGAAGTCTATGATACATTTTTTTCCATATTAAAAAAAAATATGGCGTTATCTGCTGTACTATGGCTTGGCTGAAGGTAGCAGGATCTTGGCGATACATTGTCACTTCAAAGAGATAGCCCTGAACTATTAAAGCAAGGTTATCTTGAAAGGTTGGAAGCAGTTAATATCTTACCTGTGGTAGATAATTTGCTAGGTGTGTTTAATACATATTAAATTATTTGGTCTAGCTGAAGCTGAAACTAATAACTCTGAGAGAGGTCAAGACTTTCACCATCTTGTCACAAACAATTCTAAAAAAAAACATTGCAGAAGTTAATTAGCAGGAGCAGGATCAATGACAGGAGGAGAAACGTCATCAATGAGCTTACTGTATAAAACAAGTACTGAGAAAAAACAAGTACATCTTTCCCAGTCAGAGTAACTGGACAAAGGATTATTAATAGGGTGGGAAAAATCAATTTAGTGCCACTGAACTAATCCCCCAGAACATTTTTACTATCAGACTGGAAATGCTTTATGTGTTTTGTTCTCAGTGTGCATTTCACACAAGACCACTGGTGGCACACTGCTTCTTACCTCTGTTTACTGTGTAATCAACTATTAGCACTTTTGTAAATAACCTTCTAATGAAATTGTGAACATTGTTAAGAGGTTCAGAGCACTTGCAGAAAAATATGTTTTACGACTGGAGGTGTTTTAATGGCAGAAGGTTGCTTTGTTGTTGGTCCCTCCTGGTTTAATGCTAATGGTTTAGACATTAGCCTTAGCCTCAGGACCCAACTTAAGGTGAACTTATAACAAATAAGGGGAGCTACTAACTGCAGATCACTTTAGAAATTCTGAACTACATATTTAAAGTAGTAATATTTAGCTAAATCAACTTCACTGTTGTTTCATATTTACAGACACAATGAATCCTAAAACGTCCGTCCATTGAAACTATCAGTACTGTTATTCTGAATTAGAGTTTACTTCTGCTATCAAACATTCACTTCCTGTGATTTTCAGTCTCTATTTGTCTTATCGACATGTATCTCAGCTGAGTGGATTAGGCTATAAACAAAAACTAATCCGCTGCATCCTCTCCTTTTCCACATCTGTGTTGGCTCCTTATCAACCCTACTCACGTTTTAAACTCCACCTCCACAGGAACAGGCAGTGCCACATAACCCTTTACAATCTTTATCCTCTTACACCAGTCTGCTGCCCTCAGTGATTCACATTACGAGGTTTTCACTCTGTGGTTCACACAGAGGGTGGCAGGTGAAATGCATCCTCATTTACATCTAATTGTGCTTGAAAATAGGTACAAAATTTACTCTGTATTTGTCCATGGCTGATAGAGACATACACCAAAAGACTTTTAGGGATTTTTATCTTTAAAAAAATAAATAAATAAAATAACATGCCTTCAAGCTATGCAATATTTTGTGTTAGTCTATCACATCAAATCATTGCAAGGGGTGTGATTAACACTGCAAAGCTCTGTATTATTCTGGGTGAACACAAACACTGAATGATCCAGATGTCTTATAGAAAACGCTGCTAGAAACAGATACCCTTTAAAATAAGACTTAAAGAAGCCAAAAGCGGCACTAATTTCAGTTATTTTGTCCATCTAAAAATACAAAAAAAAACACCATAATTTAAATTAGAAGAGACTTGTAGCGGTAGATCTCGCTCAGAAACATGCACACACATATAGCATTTCTTCTTTATATCCACATGTCAGAAAGAAATGAAAAATCATGTGCATTCCTAAGCCTTTCTCTGTCTGCTCCAAACATGTATGTACTGTTATTAAATAGGAACTTTCACAATAGTATCTTTGAGTGCATTCGAAAATTCATGAGGTCATGAGGTCAAGCCACAAACAGAGTAAGAAACACTATCTTTTGGTCTCTGAAAAAATTGATTGGTTCCTTTCAAAAATCTCCCATTAAGTTTTTTCTTTGCTTTTCTTACCACATGTCTAACCCATTTGGATGAGGGTGGCTCACTGGTACACTAAAAATCACCACAATTGATGAAATGGAAATTAACAAGAGCAACAAAAATATTTTTAATAACCAGGAATGTTTATTATAGACAATCTGAACGGTTTAAAACATTTCATAATCCCAACATATTTGAAATCATGTAAAAAAGGCCATAAAAGATAAATGTGGTCAAAAATGTCATTTGATTTCGTTTTTCTAACTTTGGCAGTCTTTCCCAACTAAGATCAAACTTGTCCACGCTCTTGCATAACACTGAGTGGAACATCTCAGTCTTGACATGATTAAACAGTCTTGACATGATTAAAAAAAGTTTCTCTTTCACTTTTCTGCACCTTTTTGCTCTACTTTCCTCGGCTGAACAGCAGATTTAAAAAATTGCCATCTGTGGTACACTTTTCATTGTGTAATTTACATTTAATATTGAAACATGATGAGCAAAATTCCATTAGACGGCAAAGAATCCTACGGTATCAGTTTTACCCACATCTGTAAAGTGATACAATAAAAACACAACATAATCCTACTTCATGGCAGACCATTTGGAAAAAGAAAACAAAAGACAGGCGTTCAAGATAAAGGATGTTCTGCTTTTGATTCTCCTCTACCGAGCAAACCAGTTAGAACAAGAGCAGAAGTGGAATGCAGTCCCTGTTCACACTTGGACTTGTCCAACCCATTTAAATTGAGAAGAGTAGGCAGGGTTGTATTAAAGCAAATGTCCTCTTCTAACAAACTGTGGAAAAATAATCTCAATCATACCAATAGTTTTGGTAGTTTGAAAATGCTTCACTTGGTGAACAAAGGTTCCATTAATCTAAAACTGTGCTTTGAAAAATCTTTGTCGAGTGAAGGATAATCTTCTACAGTTTGATCACAGCATCTTGAAATTTGAACTAAGGAAAATCGGGAGAGGATCGAAAACATGCAATAACCTGTTAGATTAATACCAACAGGAAGGTCTGGATAGAAAACAAACCTCTCATTAGCAGCGATTAGTCAGTACTTTCACAGTGCCTAAAAATAATTTCTATTTTGTCTCATTTGTCTATCCAAAACCTTGTCACACTATCAACTTTAAAAGAGTTGGAGCCTTTTCAGTAGTTGACAGCGTAAGAAGGCCTTATTAGTCAACTCCATCAACACAACTGGTCAACAGCAACTACTTTGTTTGCTTTTGTTTTGTTTTTATTAAGTCTCAAGCATAGACACAACAGGGTGTCAAGCCTTTAGCACATGCCACCATAAACACAGTGCATAGAAATATTAACACTTCATTAGACAAGGACACTAGCTGACCGTAACAGGATAGAGACAGACTTCACTTTGATGAGATATCTGGAGGTTTTTTAATATCACTAGATCTAGTTACCCCCCCAAGGAAGCAACTTACCCTTCTTTGCGGTAGTACAAGGCGTAGGTGGTTGGAAGCCCGCCATCAGAGCCTGGCTTCCACCAGCAGGTGAAGGTCTCTTTTTCTGGAGAGCGACAACTGATATTTGTTGGCTTCCCTGGTGGGCTGTATCCTAAAGACAAAAAACACAAATAAATTCATCTGCGAAAAAAATAATGGTCATTAATGTAATTTATGAGCAGTTATTTATAGCAAGTTAATTATTCAGTGTTGGATCCTGTTTCTTGTTTCAACACCCAGACAACCTTAAGGCACATCTCAGATGTCTTCACTCATTAGTGGAAACTGCTGAAAGTCTGTTTAAGTCTAGCTGAATACAAATACCTGACTTTCTCCCTTTGTGATAATTTAAAACACAAAAAAAAGGGAATTAACGTTGTTACAGATAGATGAAAAAAAAATTGCTGGATCTTATTTTAGCCATCAATAGCCTCCTTCCTGTTCTTTTCCGTATTTAAAACCTGAGAAAAGATTTCCCTAAAAAGTTTCCTTGGGCAAAATGTATACTCATCTGTTTAGTTGTGTTTCCCTCTTAAACTGCTGATGCTAATATCTCTGATCAGGAAGGATGGATTAACTGAAATTTCATTTTTAACAAGACTTTTCCAGACTGTGTAGGAACCCTGTCTTTAATATTGAAAGTACTCTTTGCTCAATACTTAAGCGTTATTTATACATTTGCTTTGTCCTTTCAAGCAGGCTGCTAAAAGGTGTTTTCATGGTAAGAATGAGGGATGATTCGATTCAGTCAACCACTGCCTGTTGACACACACTCGCTCATGATTTTGAGAAACAACGTAATTGAATTTCAATTCGTTTATGAGACCAGATTGCATTGGATTGATTTGATTATAAATTTCTGGATTGGATCTGTTTGTCTTGTAGAATGACTTACAATAATTTGCTGTGAATGGGTGTAAAATAAATAAACTGAACTAAGTAAAACACATACATAAGGCAAGAACAGGAGTGATCTTTTTGTCAAATGAACACTCTTTTAACAAAATGAACATGCTGAAAACATACAGGTATTATTTTTGGATGCAGGAGTTCCAATCAGATTTAACTAATGAGCTGGTTCATTAGGGTCATTAATTCCTCCCACACGATGAAGAGCAGGAGCAACTGAACACAAACACATTACCTGCTGGAAAATATAATTCATTAACAGGCTTTGGAAAAAAAAAAAAAAGTATCAAAAGATAATTTCATTTTACTGTTGTGAATACGGATTCTGGAACTATGAAAAGAAGATTCTGAATTGGTTCGTATTCTGCTTATACATAAATTAAAAGGCCTTGAATCCACTGAAGGTGTTTAGAAGCTGGGGTTAATCTAAGTGCAAATCCAATGGCGAACTTACCCTCTCCTGCTGCAACCTGGATAAATAATATCAACAGCCACAGCAGAACAACTCCCCCAACCTTCTTCATCGTGGCACCACAAAGCCTTTGCTGTGGGATTGAGCAAAAAACACAAACAAAGACAGGTGAGCATGACAGACTGCCTGATACGGGCACTTGACCAATCACTTGAACCATAACATTCGCGATGGAACGGAAAAAAATTGCTGTTTGCAGTGGAGGCATTTGTCTGCTGCTGGCACATTCTGACTGACATGAAAACCCAGCATGCTGTAATAATATTTACTAAAGGAACAACAAAAAACTACAAGAAAAGATATGGCGCGAGTGAACATTAATTATAACAGAAGAAAAAAACATAAAATACTTTACTACAGAGGGAAGAAGTCAAACATTTACTCAGAAAGCATTTGTGCAGCATGAGCTGTTAACATTCAACCCAACACAGAGGGCAAGGAGGAGAAATACTGAATAAAGGAAAGCAAATGAGAAAAAAACAAACAAAAACAAAAACTCTTGTTGACTAACTAAAGATTTAAAAACAGAGACACCCACACACTTTCTCTCAGTTTCTGACTACATCTACCAGCTGGTACAGGCAGCGTAACTGATTGCATAACCTGAACTAGGGCTCCATAACAGCAGAAGGCTGGATTGCCATTACCCACAACCGTCTAGACTTCCCACATCTGCCTAGCTACAGACAGATGTCTTCATTTCTACGCTGTGTTTCTAAACCTTTGTTTTTCAAATGACTGATAAAAGGAGGGATACAAGAGGGTTACAAGAAGAAACAGGGAAATAGCTGGAAAGAAATGTTATTGCCTAAACCTGGCATTAAATGCTGGGCACCTTCAGTGCAGCACTTTCTTGCAGACAACAAAAGGACGTTCTTTTGTTGTCTGCAAGACAACATTTGCAAATGAACTTCCTTTCAAGTGCTATGGATCTTTATTCAAACAAAATGTAAAACTAAACTGCCGTCTTTAGGGATTTCTTTCCCCCATCAGTCATCTTCCTATTTACTTGCACCCAGCAGGACAGTGCAACATACATGCAAATTATGGTTTCTATTTCAAAGACCATCCTGTTGCTGTGGTTTTTATTAAAGCTAGTGACAGTTCTTAATTTTAAAATAAGACAAAAATTTGTAAGCAATTTATTGTGGTTTTGATTTGGCTCTGAAACTAAGTGCGCTCACTGCCTGTTTCCACTGTTCAATGACAGAATACGGAAGAAAAACTTCCTTTCCTCACATGCTGTTCAGCACGCACACTCTAAAACACAACTAATCAGCATGGTGAAAACATGGAGGTAGAACATTTAAATATAGGAGTGCCTGTGGTTTCCCAAAGCATGCCAGTGCAGTGCTTTATAACAATGTACGCCAGCCCTGGATTCATACCCTCAGTTGGGTCTTTTCTCCCATTTTCTTGTTTTTTTTTTATTTTTATTATTTGACGCATACAAACATATAGCACTAGATTAGCATTACTGCTGATCAGATTCCCACATTTAATGTCGAAATATTCCAGAACAATCCATGTATAAATAAATTGTATTGCTTTTTATATTTTTACTATTAAAATCGTTTCGTTTAATGTTAGATTTTATATGAGTTTACTCTCAGCAAAACAGCTGAACATGACTGTAAAGTGGAAGGAAAATTATAAATATTTTCAGATATTTTATAAAAATACATATCGTCATGCTGGTCAATATTTTGTACAGCAGGTACAAGTGAAATTCTTTTGGGTTGTGCCTTTAAAATTTTGCGTATCTAGAGACTGACATTTTTAAACATTCTTCTTTACAAAATACCTTAAACTCAATCAGATTGGGTGACTGTCAATTATCAAGTTTTGCCACAGATTATTAATTAGATTTAGAAATGGACTTTGACTTGGCCATTCTGCTTTGATCTAAGCCTTGTAGCTCTGGATAAATGTTTAGGGTTGCAACTCTTCCGTAAGGGCTTAAGCTTAGGAGTGATGACTCCAAAGCTTCGTTCTTTAATCAAAGTCTCCCCTGAGCTTTAGATCCCTGCTGCTTCTCCAGAATTACCAGACACTTTACTGCTCTCTTTGTCCAGCCTGTCAGTTTATGTGAACACCCATGGTAGGTCTCTTCTGTCAAGCTCAGTTTAGAAGATGGTTGGAGCAATGCTTTCTGATGTGTTCATCACTAGAATGTGGTTTTACCTAATCCTGCTTTAAAATTCTCCGCGACCATATCTCTGACCCATCTGGTCTATAGGTAGATTTGGTGGGTTTGAAGTTGCAACAAACTCTTTTAGTATGATGAATTGATTGAGTCATCATACCACTGATAGGACTGATTTGACAGCCCTACCAGTGTGATTAGGGCTGGGTAAATATGCATGAAACCCTTTGAAAAGGTTAATTTATGATAATAATAAACTGTAAAAAGTGTGGCTCATTTCCCTTCCACTTAACTAGCATGATACACTTTGTGCTGGTCTGACATTAAACCTAAATACCACGTATGACCATTATGTGGTCATACTATAACAAAATGTGGAAAAATCTTAGACGTGGGGTTACTTTTGCAAGACTGTGTAAAAAAATCTCTACTCACATTTGTTTTCTTTATTTTACTTTATTGTTACATATTATCTGTGTATCTCACAAACTGTTCTTAGAGTGAGATTTTCTAAGAAAGGGCTTGTATTTCCAACATATTAGTTTTGTAGTGTCGTAATAAAAAGCAAAATAGTTTTGTCTACCGCTGGAATGTAAACACATTGCGGGGTGAAATAATCTGAAACGGGCAATCTCCAACATGTTGCAACTTACTCCGCGACTGATCTGAATGCCAAGGATCTGCCTGCAAACTATGTGTGCCTCCGGGTAAATTCTACATTAATAATGTGCTGCAATAATGCTCAGGGATGTGGCTGCCTGGGCATGTGTTGTCACACAGCCTCTGCCTAACTACTAGTTTAAGTCTACCTTGTGCAATAGCCCCAGTGTTTCTCAACATATATCTGAAACTTTTCCATTTACACATTCATTCTGTCGACACCTTGTTTATCTTTAAGAACTTTAGAACATGAACCATATCCAGATCGTGCATATAGTGCCTTCATTTCAGGAACGTCACCATGATCTGATAATTGGCATTAAGATCAAGGCACCGGATTAGCCTCCTGCTACATATAGCCTTCTTACATAACCAGTAGCCGAGACCGTGGGACATAAGCTGCTCCCCATTGCAGCAAATCTTTTTCCCTAAATCTAGCAATGATGCACAGTTTATATCACATGGTTGTGCACTTTTCATGCTTTACTTCTTCAATCACAGTAATTTTGGCTTAAGCTTCCTGTCAGAAATGCTTTAAGTCACCCTTGAAAAGTTTTGGTGGGGCAGTCTCTCTTCAAAAGTTTCACCTATGTTCCATCTTTTCTCCGCTAGTAAATATTGGCTCTCACTGTGATTTACCAATGCTCAAAGCCTTGGAAATAGCTCTTCAATGCTTCCCAGACAAACTGATGTTAATGGCTTTGTTTTTCCTCTCTTCTTGAATTTTCTCACATCGGATCACGATGTGTTTCTTTTTCAGATCTTTTAACCTAGTCTGTGCTGTCTGTTTAACTGGTTTCTTGATCCTATAGATGCGGCAGTAACTGGGCAGAGTGTGGTTAGTACAATTCAACAAAAATAAAAGTGGATTACCAGCATTAATTTGTGATTTAATAAGGAGTCTATCTTTTCCACACAGAATCAGATTACTTTGCATAGCTTCACCCCTAAATAAATAAAATAATTTGTTAACTGCCTTTTTATTTTTACACATATTTGTTTAGTATTAAAATCTGTTTTATAACCTGCAACACATCAGTGTGACAAAAAGCAAAAACATAAGAAATCCCTAGGGAGGCAAATCATCTTTCACCTTGTTTGCATT
Source organism: Alfaro cultratus (assembly GCA_903066825.1). Lineage (NCBI taxonomy): Eukaryota > Metazoa > Chordata > Actinopteri > Cyprinodontiformes > Poeciliidae > Alfaro > Alfaro cultratus. Next base: position 61,032 of record CAEFZX010028137.1, on the reverse strand, counting down.
TTATTCAGTTCTTGTTAGGTTTAGCCCTTCCCAGTTTTGTTTGAATTATTCCCGATTTCTGCCTTTGAGTTTTCAACTTGGAGCACCTTTGAATTTGCTTCGTTAAAAGTGTTTTTCCGCCTTACTTGGCTTCTCCTTGTTAGCATTAAATTGCGTCCCGAAACACATCATCTCTGCTGAGAGCAACCGTACACATGAGAAAGTGATATCCAAGCAACAGAATGCGCAACCCACATGCATTTGATGCAACATCCACCTGCATGTGTGTCTACACAGCATGTGGATGGAATGAAGTTACAAGCTATACACTGAACTATATGTGAAATGTTCTTTACCAGTATGTTGTTTAAGATAAATTTCTTATTTCTACCTAATAAATTTGCAATTTTGTGTTTTTTTCCTATGATGTGCAGAAAACATTCAGATAAACAATCCCAATTATGTTACCTGTTCTCCCATAAAGAACATGGCAAACAAAAGACACGACCCAGAAGACTAACACCTACATTCCGATTTTGGATGAATCATTCATGAGCCGAGTCCTCCTCTGGCCTCTCAATTTCAGAAGGTGAGAAGAGGATGTATCAAATGGTGTGCTGAGGGCAACTGTGAGCAGAGAGCGGTGTCAGCTGGTGGCAGACATACGGTTAAAAAGCACACCTTTGTGTGGATCACATGTACGTACATAAAGTTTTTCTCTTATGAACAGTCAAAGCATTCTCAGGAGGCCTTATCGACACAGCTGACTTTACGGCATTCCTCTTTCCAAGAACCTGTTTCTAGTTTCCAAAAGGTTACGAGAACAACCAGGAGTGTGCAATATATCCTGAATGATTTACGGCACATTTATGAATCTCAGTTTTATATTAACTTGAGCTTAGTGGGATTAATATAAAAAAAGAAGAAAAGGTAAAGAGACCATTTGAGTTCTTGGTAGTACTTTCTTTAAAAGCTGGAAAAACAGCCTCTCGGTTTCCTGGTACTGAAAACTTTATTTAAACACAGAAAGAGCAAAGATGATGTGGTCCAGCAGGTTTGGCATGACTGAAACGCGATTCGTTATGGCAACAGCTCCTCGACTTTCTAACCTTTTATTTGTAAATTTACGCTACAATCCATTTTGTGATTCTGGTCGCGAAGTGCGTGCAAGTAGCTCGGCAGGAGGAAAAACAGATACCAGAAATTGCTGAAACTTCCCTCGTATCATAAGCTTGACCCGAAACCATGCTCAAACTGGAACAAACTTAACACTTCCCAGTATTGTAAAAAAACCTGTTTGAACAGAAGCACAAACATTTCTAGGAACAATTTTTTTTCACCGTCATACAGGTGCTAGCTTTGGGAAGCTACAGAATGCAGAATCAAAAGGCATAAAGGGATTCCAGGTACACGGAAACTGGACTAACTTATACATGGGCTATGATATATTCTGAATTGCCTAAAACTTAGGGTTAAATCTGTACATGAGTTGTTGATTTTTGTTCTATGTTAACCTCAGACTATAGGGTATGCAGTGAGTTTTACTTGAAATATTTCAGATAGAGCTCACATTTATGTTTAAGTTAAAATATGAATTTCATCGATGTGCCTAAAAACTAAAGATGCAACGATTCCATTAAAGGTGAACAAATGAGTTGCCGATTCTTTGATGGAATTTATTTTAAATAAAACAGGACATGAAGAAATTAGAATACTTGTACCATGTCTAAATCGCACTTGTCCTGAAATCAATGAAATGTGCATCAAAGCACATGTTAGCGGTTGATGTATTTGTACACCAAAAAATAGTGATAGATTTTAAGTCTGATGCATTTAATGAAAGGGTGAAAATGAGAACAGAGACTGTCTCTGGTCTCTGGCCGATGAAGCGATGCATGTTACATGAAAATAATTAATGACTGAAGTTAACTGTTAAATTATACATTCAGGTATTCACAGTTCTAATATTCTACTTGATAAAAGGAATATATACTTTAGGAATGACAACACCAGCATGAACAAACATAATTATATATAAACAAAACCTTAACTACAAGTAGAACATAGGGGCAAAAATTTTAAAATATCCACAAAGATGTCAACAAACTTGCTCAATGTAAACTTTTAAAACATATAGCATTGCCCCTTGTCGCAGATTGTCCTGCTTGAGAATCTGTGGTCTGTGAAATTTCACTTGCTACCTTTTCTTGCCCAACCTAACTTACTTCTGACAGTCTCAACATGGAAAAACAGCTTCAAGGACAACACACACACACGCACACACACACCCTTCCCTCGCTGCTAATGATCCCACTTATCTTCAGTCAGCTCAAAGTCAAGACATAGGTTTGCGAGATAAGAGCGGCAGCTAAATTTATGGGCCACTTCTACGGCAACTGTTTGAGAAAGAAACAATATTAGTTCAGCTGTTTTCTAAAGAGGACACATTAGCCTGATGTTTATGCTCATTTATCTGACACAGGGATAGGCATAAGAATATAAATCTGCATAAATGTTAAATTTCTGAATGTGGATCCGAGGCAGGCGGATCCACATAATGTGGCTTGAGGCTTGTGCCCGTACCCATTGTTGGGGGGTCACAGACATCTCAAACCCAAGTCCAGATGTTGCTGGGCATCCAGAGGGAGGAACAAAAATGTAGATTTATTCATTAGTTGAAGCGAAAAAATTGGGTTAGGTCACCATTTAATGATGTAGCCGTGAATTGAGTTACTGCTTACCGTGGTGCCAATCAACATGTGCCAATAAAAAAAATGTACCCCACCTATTGATTACTGCATCCTTTACATTGAGAACAGAAGCTTGAAGGTGAATTTACAGCCAAGAATGCAATACCTGTCATTTGATAAGGGCTGGGTCTTTACTGATCTTTCACTGATAACAGTTAGACTGCTGTGCACTTGATTTGGCATGAGATTGGCCTGTTGTATTCAATGTTATTAAAATCTAATAAATGAGTTTTTACTGGTTGTATCTTCTGAATAATAAAGGGTTAAATGAAACGATGCTGACTTTCAACATGTACTCCTTTAAAAGTTTTAAAGCGCCAGAGAGGCAGCGCCGCGTAAACGTCCTGGCCGTGACAGCAGCAAGCTAATTAAAGCCTCCGTGTCTGACTTGAAGCGGAGAGAGTCACTAAGCTGCAGGCAACTAACAGTGTAATCCCGTATTGAGATGATCAACCTGGTCCTCTAAAGGTTGAGAACTTCTGCCACCTCTTCCTGACCTGACTTAAGTCCGTTAAAAACAGAAAGAGCAACCCAGGTAAAAAAAAAAAAAAAGAACTACAGAAACTCTGCATCCTCATCCTCATTTCTGCACGATAAACGAAGTGAAAAACACATTCATTTATTTCAATTCAGACTCTAGAGACAAAAGACATTTTAATATTCTCTCCTAACCATTTCATAACAATTACAAAAAACTAAAAACAGGAGATGTGGGGGAGTTTACCGGCAGACGACAGGTGTATCCGCGTCTCTCTCTCGTTTGCGCCGTCGCTGAAGCGACTCCCGTGAAGACCGAGCAACTTTTACCTGCTTTCAACTTTCCTGCTTTCCTTGGAAAGTTGAAAGGTGAGGTGCGCACACGCTCCACCGAACCGTGGGAACCGCTCAGCACGCTCGTCCAGTCTGCGAAGGAAGCGCGACTGGCGCTCTCCCCGCGCCCTGATGGATCAGAGGAGGGCGGGGAGGGTACCGAGGAGCCCGGCCTCCAAACCCCGCCCACCGCTCAGGCTGCTGCAGATGAGCCGAAGACTGGCTCAACGAGTTTTGTTGTCAGTTTAAAAATGACACCTGGGGATTTCACAGATCTGGTTTCTAAAGTTAAACTGTGTCGCTGAGACTATTTTTCTGTTATTTCATGTTTCATATATATCCATTTTGTAAGAATAATAGAGGTCAATTAGGATTAACAAAAGTATTTCTTTGCTTAATGGCAAAATAATCACTCCCCCCCCCCCCATCTTAAAGTCAAAACGTTAAATAAACCAAGAGAGCCACACCTTTAAATAATTTGAAAAGGTAAAAATGGTTATGCAAGGGTTGTGTAACCTTCAGATAGGGAGGAACACCTGTGCATGTATTTAAAGATAACATCAAACACATTGTATAGTTGAGCGGCGTCGTTGGGAAAAAAAAAAAAAGTCTACATCTAAGTAATTCAGCCAAGCAGAAAGAGAACTGTGGACCCCTATACGTCTGATCCGTCCCTTGGAGCCATTCCAGATGACTGAACTTGCCACTTTCACTGACATTCAAGTCTAAATATGAAAATATGCAACAATCAAATTGTTCAGGATATTAATATGTTTGGGTGCAGAACTTGTGTATCAACCCCAGAACAAAACTAAAAGGCAGTTTGACAATTGTTGTATCAACATGACCTTTATATATTTAGATTTATATTTAAGTAATAATATAAATTTATATTATAAATACATTATGTTTTCTTCCAACTGCTGAGCAGCCATGTTAGTTTATTCACGTCTCATCATCATATCATTTGTCTGATTATAGATATGTAAAAATGCACATTGTTTTTATTTATTTTTTCTCTTTTGTGATATCTATTTTTTTCATTGTTGCTATGATAAAATCTTACTGATGTTTGGTTTTGGAACCTCTTTACACTCTTATCAACATACAGTATGTCTCTCCATATAAAACGAGCAATTTCCCATGGGTCATATTCTAAGATGAAACCATAGTTTAAGGTTCAGTTTAAAGTATCTCTACATCCTACACTGCTTGGTTAGGCAGCCGATGTGATTGTGATCTAGGTGATCTAGAAAATGTCACCATAATCCTGAAACCTCAAAACATAAAGGCTTAGGTTAACCTCAGAGTGAGCTTCCAGGAAATGAATGCAACTTGCCGACCATATTGCACAGGTAACAGTGACAATAACTAATACATGTTACCATATGGAATCGGGCTGCAAGTGACGACGGTAACTTTGCAGAAAATAAGCACCAGCATTTAATTTTTTTTTTAATGTGTGTTTGGGAAGGAGTGGCATTTCACTGCAGTCTTTAAAAAATGTAAACACGCTCCCTATCTGTCATCCTATCAGGGAACAGGCGTCCATGTTGGTATCAGAAAGGAAAACACACTTTAAAACGCTCCCCTGTGGTAAACCAAGACAATTTGCCTGTGCTGTAATTATGCCCATTATGACCGAAGAAAAGGCTGCCGTCTTTATGCTGCAAGATCCTGGCTTTCTCTGCGAAACAAAAATAGTCACATCTCCTCAGGGGGGGCAACACATGGTGCCTGCTTGGCGCTACCTTAGTAACTTTTGGTCGCTCTGAGTATGAACAAATATTGTAAAACGCACCATGAGCATCTGAATGATGTGCTGTAAATCACTTTGTATCCTTTTTCCTCTTTCCTCTTGCAGAGAGCTATAAAGATAGTTTGGTCTCCAAGTACAGTAAATTAGGTCTATGCAGAAAATCTGCCCTTGACTCTCTTTTCCATACTTTTACATAAATGTGTAAGCTGAAGAGTATTTTTTAAGAGCTCTTCCTGTCTCTGTGTGATGAAAAGAGAAAGATGGGCCGTTCAAAATGTTTTTTCTGGGAACAAAAGTACCCTGCTCTCAGACATAGACATCGCTTACGCAAAAGTAAACAATGTCGAGGTGCATTTTGTTTCCAAGGAAACTCCAACACTGCTTTGGAGGGCACAGGAGGAGATGTGGAGACAGATTCCTTCAGGGATCTTTGTATCCGATTATTGTCTGTCACATGAAACTTCCTCAGAGCTTATTGTGTTCAATCTCTGGAAAAACACTCCTCAACAGATTTTCATGGCCGGGCACTGACGCAAATGCACACATGTGCATTCTTGCTGGACGCTTTCAATGAAGGGGAATAGAAGTTTCTGGAAACATGCATAGTGTGGTATAGACTGGCCAAGCCAAGGTCTGCCTACTTAAAAGTGAAGCAAGTGCACATGGAGAGGACTTGTTGCAATACTGCTGTTGGTTTTCCACAACTGATTCACTTTACTTCTTTTTTTAAAAGGAGAGGGCTCTTCATGCACATGCAGCCACCTTTTCAGTGAATGAATGCTCAAAAGTTTGTTGTGTTTGCCATGGACTGTCCAATATTATTTGTGAACAAGGAGCCACGAATATTCATATTAATACAGCATCTTAAATAAATCCCGCTATCTGTGAGTAATCTACTTTTAGGCAGACTAACTGGTGGCTCTCTCTCGGGATGGCCCAGGAAATCACTCCCCCTCCCGTTTTCAGTTCTACTTAGTTGCAGTAATGTTACATAATATGGCCATCTGCTCTTGACAGTGATTTAAAACTCTCACTATGTCTGCCCTGTGAGTGTCAGCAAACATTTGAACACAAGCGGCTTTATCGATGCCCCTAATAGCATATTTTCACTATCCAGTGCAATGATATACAAATACACGTTGCCCCCCTACTTTGATTTAGTTTCAGTTTTTTCACACGTTTGTAATGTTTCTTAATGTCAACATTTTTCAAACATTTTTCAAAGAGTGAGAGGTGAGTCGATTATATGTCAGTATATACATGTGTGTGTGAGGAACATATAGAGAGAAAGAAAAGAAAGAGAGAGAGAGAGAGAGAGAAAAAGAGAGAGAGAAAGAGAGGGAGAAAGATTAGGTCCCATACTCCGTGTAAATGAAACCAGCGTTCTGTGTCTACGTTCATAGTGACATCTAGCGGCTGCTTGCAGAACTGAATTGAGCGAAACTCAAACTGTACAGTTGAACCTGGATGTTTAACATTACATTTCACACCATTCCACCCAAGGAAAGGTCGAAACAACTATATCTTTAAAATCCCCAAAAGGTTTTAACGTGCAAAAAATCAAGGGGTATGAATACTTTTAAAATCACTGCAAGAGTGGCAATTGCTTCAGTTAATCAAATGTTTCTTGTTTTTTTATGGGAGATAAATCTTTTGATCCTTTAGACACATGCCAAATATTATTCACTTTGGATCTGGGCACCTAAATATATTTGTATTTAATGAGAAATAAAAGATAAATGTAGAAACAGGACAAAGCACACCAAAAATAGGACAACAGAGTATATCCATTATTAGAACTTGTTGGGTCAATTTGTCTCTATAACTATCTTAAAATTAGATATTTCTAAAGACACTCTATTATAATTTAAAACCACCCTTGTAATGATCTCCTTAGCTGTAAGGTCAAAACATAAAGTCTGAAAGTTGTTATTGTCAGTTTGTTTAAATGTGAAGTCTTAGTGCAGATCATCTTCGCTCCGCTGGGGTTTAAATGCCTTACAAGTGTGAACTGACTGTCGGCGATTCACGCGATATTTGCGTTTTGCCAGTCCCATGTCTTGGACAAGCCAGTTGGTGGCGGTACTGCTCCGTTACGTTGTCAACCACCATTTACAAAAAGTAGAAGAAGAAGAAGGTCCTGTACAAGTATGGCTGCGTCCAAAAGAAAACGTGGAGGAGATGGAGCCTCGGACAAAAAGGGGAAAAAGGGTAAATTCGTTGCAGATAAAGGCGAAACTCCGCTTGAAAGCGAGCAGGAGACAAAAAATGAAGTTACTGTCCCAGCGCCGGTTTCTATGGTAAGTGATTAGCCTTGTTATTAGCCATTAAGCTAGCACAAGCTCTCATGTGGAATCCATTTTTATTTGTTAAAGAAGGTGATTAATGGTATTAATAGAAAACTTCAGCGTTTAATAAACCACTACAAACATATAACAACAAATGGACAGAAGGTATTTAGTTAAACAAAGTTGCGAAAAATAACTGAAATACCAATAAAATGCGTTTTTTAGATTTCTTAATTCCCCATAATTTTTGGCAGTGAATAAAAGCGTTATCAATGACATGCGATATTAATTTGGCAATAGGATTACATTGGGAAGCTTTTATATGAATGCACAAATCGTCAGCTGCTTCCACGATTTAAACTTCTCCACGATGGAAAGACACTGAATTCTAACATTGTTCAGGCCAAATTCTGAGTTTAATCCTTTATGAATTTGCCCTATGTGATTTCCAAAAAAAGATCTTTGACGGTGCATAGATGTATTATTGATGGAATAAAAACTTACTTTATTGCATTGCATGCAGCCATTTGCATTACTACTGTCATAGGGGCTGATTTTTCAAAGACAACCAGTTTGAATATTTACAATGAAAATTATGATCAAATGAAATAACTCTCTTGATGGAAAGTCTTAAGCTTGAAATGAGCCTACCAGGATTCCAGTTTGTCTTTGGTTGCCTCTAATTGCTAGTAGTTTAGGTCTTTATGATTTTTGTGATAACTTTGAAACTGTAGATAAAATCTCAGAAATTACTGTCACAAAATTTAAACTACTATTTTCAAGAAACACATTTTAAATGGAAATGTAACGACTGGGTTTATAATATTTTTATTTGTTAATAAAAATATTATTAATGTACCTTAAATACATTAATATAGCTTAGTGTATTTGGTTTTTGTTTTGGTTCTTTAAAATATGCAGAATATTGTACTTTATTATTTGCTTCTGGACTTTATCTGGCAACACAACTATAACTCCCATTAGCTGAATAATTAGTTGCTATGTCAGATTAATAACAGACATGCAGTTTTCAGTTGTAGTTTTCAATGAGCATTATTTTAAAGTTGCCAGTGGCCCTCCGTGTCCATCTGCTTTTCCTGCAACTAGTTTGATATTGTGGGATAATCTTTCCTACACAGGGCAAATGGACCAACAAAGAAAGAGTTCTTATCTTCTCTTCAAGAGGAATCAACTTCAGAACCAGACACCTGATGCAAGACCTGAGGACCATGATGCCTCACTCAAAAGCAGGTCAGTGTTGAGGCATTCAGAGTTGTCTAATGATGGTAATGCCTGAATGTATGATGAGCCAAGATTAACTTCCACAACGTTCTGTACCAGATACCAAAATGGACAGGAAGGACAAGCTGTTTGTTGTTAATGAGGTAAGCATGTGAAGAGCAGAATTCCTCTCATCTCACAGCATAGCCTGATGTCTGTGTGCTTTCCAGGTGTGTGAAATCAAGAATTGCAACAAGTGCCTCTTTTTCGAGGCAAAGAAGAAGCAGGACCTCTACATGTGGTAAGGGTTTCTGTCTGTGGTACTTTTTTCAAACTTGTAAGCTTGATTATTACTGGAAACCAAATATATTTTACACTGAATCATTCTATTTTCTTTTTTTTTTTTTTTTTGTAGGATCTCCAACTGCCCGCATGGACCTTCTGCAAAGTTTCTGGTTCAGAACAGTAGGTTGTTTCTCTACTTCATCTCGTGGATGCAAAGGATATTTGTGATGTTGCAGATACTTGATAAATGTTATTGCTTCCCTCCCAGTTCATACGTTGGCTGAGCTCAAAATGACAGGAAACTGCCTGAAAGGATCCAGACCCCTGCTCTCGTTTGATCCAGTGAGTGTCACACAGGGAAAACTTGCTGATTTAGCCAATGAAAATAAAACTAACATGGATCTATTTTGCCTTTGTTTTGTGCTCCATGATCTGAATAATGAGCAGAGCTTTGGTTGATGAAGTCTAAAACCATCTCTTTGTTTCCTTTTGATAGAAATTTGACAAAGAGCCCCAGTATGCTTTACTGAAGGAACTCTTCATCCAGGTATGTTTTTTGTTGTTAAAGCTTGAAAAAAAAAAATCCCCCAACAATGAAAATGTCTAACACAGAGTGGAATTTAGTGTGACTAAATTTTAAAGGTAGAAAAAGAAAGAAAATATATTTCCGGACTTAATTCTGTTCATTGGTTTGCAAATTTTTCCATTTTATCCATCTGTCAGTTACTTTATTCCTTCCATCAGTCTGATAGTCTGTTCACCCATTTATCTAGTCATCTGTCCATTCCTTAATTTCATTTATTCCATCCATCTATTTTTTATTCATTTTTTTCCAGTTTAATTCTGTTTAGTTCTTAAGTCAATCAATCCTCTGTTGTTTTTGCAGGTTTTATATGTAAAGCAGACCAAGGCACAATATTTACTACAGTATATGTTTTGATTTTTTCCCTTTAAAAGAAATTAGCTTTGAAAGAAAAAAACCCATAAAAAAGTCTTAAGATTTTGTCATAAAAAAATGTTTAGCAAGTGAAACCTAACCTACTAGATCATTTAAATGCTAAGCACTTAGGTTTTACCCAATGCATGTATTTTCAATGTTTGTTTTTGTTGTTTGGAGAATTTTTTTCAGTTTCAAAGAAATGATCTTTAAGTTTTCTTGTAGACATTTTCCACGCCTCACTACCATCCTAAGAGTCAGCCTTTTGTGGACCACGTCTACACTTTCTCCATCACAGACAACAGAATATGGTTTAGAAATTACCAGGTGATCTTTCTTCATATATCCTCAAGTTTTACACTGTAAAAACACATTTTTAGTAGATACTTCTACACAAGGCAGTTTTTGTTTTTCTCTGGCTTTGATTTACATTTATAATAATTCCTCTGTTTTTCCACTTTCAGATAATTGAAGAGGATGCCTCTCTGGTGGAGATCGGCCCACGATTTGTTCTAAACCTCATAAAGATCTTCCAGGGAAGCTTTGGAGGGCCCACGCTATATGAAAATCCGAACTTCCGATCTCCAAACTTGGTAAAAAATCATATTTAATCAAGTTTCTTTCTTATTTTTACAGTCACATTTCATTTTATTTTATTTTTTTAGGTTTTCTCTTGTAATAATGTTTATCATTGTTCAAGTGTGGATGATAGACATTTCATCGAACTTCTGCTGCCACTGCAAAAGTGGTTGATATTATTAGGGAGAGTAAATGTTCTCTGACTCTGTACCAAAGACACCACAGATTAGCCTGTATTTATTTTTTTCAGCATGATGGACGAAAAAACTTAACCCAACAGGGGTTAAGTTTTTTTTAACCTCTCTTGTATACAGCAAATAAGCACCAACATGTCAAACTGATATTTTGTGGTTTGAACGTTATTACATTAGAACTACTCGGTAGCTAAATAATTTTTAGTGAGATCAGAATGAAACAAAAAGTGTGGAAGCTCTGGATGCATGTGTGCTATTCAGAGTGCTGCTTTTAAACAGGAAGTCTGTCTTTTTACGTTGCACATACATTTTTTGGGACTGAAGTCCTGACTGTAGTCATTGTTGTAATCCTGCATTTTTTCCCATGCACCCACAGCACAGACGGCAGATTCGCCTGGCAGCCGCAGCCAAAGTGCGAGAGAAGCAGATGGTGAAAGAGATTCAGAAAATAAAGAGGAAAGACGCGAAGGAGGAGGTCGACAACGACGTGACGGCTGACGTCTTTGTTACACCAGATGAAAGGAAACCTGTTCACATTCAGACGGAGCCACCTGCGCCAAAAGTGGTGAAGAAGAACAAACACAAAGCTTTCAAGAGGGAGCGGATGCAGCGGGGACGCAGATGATTTGCTTCAGCTACAATTCTAATTTTTTTTCTCTTTTATTTTTCTTCTTGATGTCGTGTTGTGTTCAGTGAAATGTGCAGAAACTAATTGGCCATATACAAATCTTTATTTTACAACACACCTCGAGTATTTACAGTTCTTTTTAATAAAAAAAAAATACATCCTGTTAAATAAACCAAGCTTGATATAAATTTTGTATAAAAAAATAATAGTTTTCCGGTGTACTTTGAATGTGTACCGCAAAAAAAGTATGTTTTTCCTCAGTGTACTCATTTCACCTGGGGTCTGTTTGGGTCAGATGAGCCAAATATTTGCTGTACAAAGAATCATCATGAACAGATACTTGTGAATCCCTGCATAAATATTTCCATATTAACACATTAAACATAAATGGAATTTATTCAGAACTTTTGCGTTTGACTTTGGCAAAACTACATAGATAAATAACAGGACTGGGTGGGCAATGATCTTCCATGTGTCAAAAAACACAAATATGAACAAGTTAATTGTGCTAAAATATTGAAATTGTGTTACTCAATTCAAGTCTGAAGATTTTATTTATGAAAATGAGAAATATGAATTCCAACAGTTGACATTTTCAGCTTTTCAAGAAGATGAGAACTATGGATATCCATAGCTTTTCTATTGCCTGCTCAACCTTATATGGCTGTGTGATCAAATAAAGCCATTTGTCCCAGCTGAGCTTGAGCTTAGGGTCACAACGAATCAGCTGTTACTCCTCCTCTACCTCTTCATCAGGACAACAAAAATATTCCACAAAGCAGATCTGACCATCGTCATTCCTGACCAGGTACTGCAGAGAAAGAAGGCCCCTGCTGTCTGTCCTCACTGAGACTTTACAGGATATAGCCAAGGCTTTGGTGGACGGCTTTAGTAAGGACATCTTGTATCTGTCGCAGGAGGAAATCAGAAATTGTAATAAGTCGCTGAGGGATCCAGGGTGAGAATAATCAAACTATAAATGACTGCAGATCATTTGGTTCTAGTTTCGTAAGCGCCTGAATGAAATAAAATGGTTTAAGGTTGAATTCATGGAATCTAGTGACATCTGGTGGTAAAAACAATGAACTACCTCTTATATAACTGTCGTAGGAAGGGTGAACTGTGGACCTTTGTTCAATAATTGCTTTAAATAAAGTGATAAAAATACAAAAAATGCATTTTTAATTGTTGAACTTATGTAAACAAGTTTCTCCAACTGCTTCAATTCACTTCAAAAATATCCTTTTGGTCCAAATGTTGAGCATTCCTTGGCCCTAGTTAAAATGATGACTCAGTCCAGTATGCAATATTTTAAAAAGCAGAGGTGACTAGCTGTTAGTTTAGTTTTTTATTAGATGACCTCTTGCTTTTCTGTGGTGAATGAGTGTTTCCACTGATGACTTCACTCACCTATTGGTTTGTGTCTTGTTGCACTGAAAAAGCTCCATCATATCGGAATCCTTGGAGTAATCATAATGAGCATTTCCAGAGTTTCCAAATGTGGACAACCTGCAGAGTTGAAATGAAAAATAACACTTTTTAAAGGTAATAGGGAGTACAACGAGAAACGATATTGAGGTTATTGCATAGGGGAATACACATAATACAGGGAACAAAATTTTACTACTGTTTAAGTCCTGATAAATTAGTGATAGAGTTTACATTGCATTACTTTACTTGCCTCAGAAGTTGAAATGTGAATTATTGGAAAGTTGTTATTTTTTAGTTTTTACTGCACTATCATAAACCATAAAACATTTTAAAAACTTCAGACAGTCCACCTGAAGTACGGCTGGCTGGGGGACATGGTGATCTGCAGCACCTCGCTAGTCATGTCCAGTTCAGAAAAAGCTTCCTTTAGACTCTCTGACTGAAGAATGACCTTTGAAAAGAGACAGAAATAAAAATGTACTCATATATATTCTATGAGGAGTCAAGAAATGCTGTTTTTTGAAGAACAAAAACAAGATGAACTTTGTTTGTGACATTGGAGCTGGAGAACTCAAAATCAATTGGCTCTTCTGGTTCTTGTGTGTTAATTTTGCAGACGGTCACCACACCACCCTCCTCCAGGAACAATGTCAGAGGATGACCATACCCCATGTAGCACATTCGCAGAGCCGTTGATGATCCTGAAACATCATACAAAGCATGAGGTAAAAAAAAAAAAAAAGTGTAGAATTGGGGTCATACATTTCGTTTTGTTTCATTTTCCAGTCATGTTTCTTTTAGTTTTCACCTGCTGCTGTGCTTCCTCCAAAGATATTCAGGCAGTCGAGCAGGACAGTAAGATTAATTTGAAAAATAACAATATCTTCTTTTAATGTGAACTCTTGAAAGATATCTGCCTGAAAGAATTTAAAAAGAAAGAGTGAATATTTCAAATATAACGCAGAACAACTTGGTTCTCCAAGTGCTTGATAAAAAAAATTAAAAATGACCTGAATGAAGGCATTGGCTTGCATGCATTTGCAGTCCTCCACTGTGACCTTCAGGCCGTTTGCTGTTGCTGTGAAGACGGCGTGGTCCTTGCAGGTGATGGCTTTCAGGATATTGGAGAGATTGCGAGCATTATCCAAATTGGCTACCAGAACATACCGTTCATCTTGACTTTGAGATTGCGTGGACAGAGGCATTATGGGGCTGAAAAACAAACAAAAAACAAACACAAAATAAATTTATCTATTTGTCAGCACTTGCAATAGGAATGTACATAATAGACCACATGATCTCATATATTGTCAACCTTTGTGATTGGTACCATAATTTTTGGTTACTTTCAGTTTAATGTTTCCTGGATATTTCCTTCCTGCGTAATTCTCCTCGATAAAAAACTGTACTGGAAATGCACCAATTTGGGTTTTTTTTCAATTTCTGGTTTTCTTAGCATCTGACCAGTTGATTTAAAAATTTCAATCAAACAGAAAAATAGGCTGCATATTCTTTGGCATAAGCAATATTTTTAAACCCCACTGAAAATGAAATAATTCCAAGACTATATCCATTATTTTTGCATCAAAGCTTATATCTCTAATAAACTAATAAACATTTAAAGAGAAATATGGTGAAAGTTCATAGTTTTGAGGTCATAGTTTGTACTCGAGAAAGTGTAACCGTACAAATATGCTGCTTTATTTAAGTGCGAAAAGGCCACATATGAATGTTGGGATCTTAATAAAAACAAAAAAATGTTTAGCTTAATGAACAGGGGAATTAAATGGTACATATTACTGCAAAATGCAACATAAAATGCCGGCTATTAATGTTTATGATTTACTGCAACAGATAAACATTATGGGTCGTCCTAGATTTTTGGAGGATAGGTGTATCATACCCAATGAAATGTTTATTTTCCCGTTTGCTAGCTAGTATGCTTAGCCATTAAAAATATATCACTGTTTAGCAATTCAAAAACAAAACACCGCTGCGACGTTAATTACTAGTCCTTATATTCTCCGAAATAAAGTACATGATATAAGAAGACAAGTATGTAGAACTTACAAGCAATCATCAGTCACTTACAAAGTTAGAAGTCATCAGAAAAACAACAACAAATGTTTTGAAGAAATCCCAACGTGCCCGCTCGCAAGTAGTTTCCGCTTTCGTCATCCACCTCTAACGGAAGTAGGATTGGCGTTCGAACATCACGTTCCAGAGAGTTCGCTCAGTCGCAACAAATTTACAGATATTCGCGCTTACCTCGCCGGCAGTACGTGACAACACCCGTGTTTTAGTATTTGACTTATACAGGTAAGAGTTTTTACTTTTAATTAGGAGGAAATCTTTGGGAGCCTTTAGCCTTTTAATGTCTCTCGTTAACCACAGAGTTAACCCCGGAAGCTAACGTCGCCTAGCCACCGGCGACGTTTCTAGGGTTAAAATAACTAACCCTAGTTAGTTATTGTTTATAGTTCATTTTAAACTATAAACAGTTTAAAATGAAGGCTTTTTCCGCTACTTTTTTTTTTTTTTTTTTTACCAGCGTGATTTACGTTAAACTGACTATTATGAATTTAAGTACTTATTAAACCCCATGATAAATCCTATATACACATAGCACAGTTACATAAGGTAATTTTAACGTTTTTTCTTGTGAACGAAAAAATAAAAATAAATGTAATGTAGCAAACGGACCCAAGTCGCGTTATCTTTTGTTGAGCCGAACTCAATTCGGTTTATTGAATTTAACCTAATTAATTGTAGTGCATTTAAATTGGGACTTGGTCACTTTTTTCACCAGGATATACAATAAGTCTTTTTAAATGGGCCAAAGCTAAATGACTACTTCTCAAAAAACATTGAAAAATGACTTGTAATGGCTTAGATATTATCTCATCTGCTTAACCACTGCCTATTTAGGGGATGAGCTGGTCTCTAAGCAAATTTGTTGCCATATTACCTTCATCATTGACATTTAACAAATACAGACTTGGCTGTATACTGAAAATTGCATTCTTAAAAGGTGCTTAAGATCTGTGAAAACAAGCAGCATGGAATCTGTGAGTACATTTTGACCAGTGTAGGTTACTTCATAGATTATATTTTAAAGCTTTAGCATGTCATCCAACTGGCTTTTAACATAAAACATGTTATATGGCTTTATCGGAATTGAGAAGAAAAAAAAAATGCTGATTAAAGAAAGTTAACTTGTCTCATTTTGTTGTTCGCTGACAGAGGAGTTGTTGGATATTTGGTCTGCCTTTACAGATGATACAATGACATTTAATAAAACTATGTAGCCTTAAAACTAGAGCTCACTGTATGAGTAAAATGCATCTTATATATAACATCTTCTCAGTACAATGAAAGATGACCCATTGTTGTAATCTGTCATTGTGTTACAGGCTTAGAAATGTCTGTCCTTTAAGAAATGTTTGCAAAAAAAAAAAAATGTTTTGCTCTCCTGAAATTACGCTGGCAGTTTGATATAAATGTATAAACTGGATTAGTAAAGACCATTAAAAAGTAGAGGCACAACTCCATAGTAAATGTATGCCAGAAAATCAGGAGTGTTATTGCACCAGATGATATTAACTTTTCAACCCAATTCATAATATGCTTTTCTCTATTATATGAAAGAAACTGACGCATTTCTACTTTTCTCCTTCAAAGACATGAGGATGTGTGAAAAAAGTCAATCTTGTCCATTTAAAGTACTACATTTAAAGTAAACCTTACTCAGTTTAAATTCGTGAAATATTTAATTTAATATCAAGTTAGTAATTTGTACTTTTTCTCCTTTTCCCCTCAGGTTCTTTGTCTAGTCCACCTGTGTTAACCACAACCATGGTGTGCATTCCCTGCATTGTGATCCCTGTCCTGTTGTGGGTCTATAAGAGGTTCCTGGAACCCATCATCTATCCTGTTATTTCACCCTTCATTCATGCGTTCTGGAACAAAAAAGCTGTAACAGACACAAACACTGATCAGAAAGGCAGTGAAAATAGCAATGGGACTTACAAGGTAAGACATTTAGTGAACTATTTTAAGGTGTAAAATTAACCTTGTGTTGTATTTATTAACTGCCTCACTTACAAAAACAAATTTCTATGTTTCAGCCTCAAAGCAATGGTGAGGTGACTGCAAATGGAGCTACTATAGCAGCTGATAAGAAGACAGACTGAGTGCTGCCACTACTTTCTATTAACAAAGACTACAAATATTCCTATAGTATAATTTAGAGGAAACATTCAGTCTTTTTCAAATAATGTGACTATAAAGCCATTCAAAGCTTGTTTTTAGTTTTTCTTTCATCTGGCTGAGGTAGCGTCATTGTGTTTTCTGTTTTTTTATTGCTGTTTGAATGAAACAGATTGAAGCACTTTAATGAAACTAAGGATGAAGGAAAGCTTTCAAATAAATGCATATTTATTTCAAGCCTGACCTACCACTTTAACTTCTCTACCTTTCTGCAGAATTTGCTGCAAAGACATCACAGCATAGATTTGTTTATATAAATAAAATGATTGTTGTAGTGATGCTACTCATAAAACTGGCTATAGATCGATCCTCTTTTATAACTGATTGTAGTCGATTGTCCATTTTCAAAGTGTGAAGAAAATAAAAGTTATTTATATGGAAGATACTCATTCCTTTAAACATACTTTGAGCATATGGTTTTCTTACAAATAAGATATAAATCAAGTCTAGTTGTAATAAATAAAAGCTGATTTGTCATTCAATAAAAAATCTGCATTGCAGTTTGGTGACAATATTTGAGGTAAATTATTTTTTAAGAAAGCTAATCAGGAGATTTTGATAAATATATTTTCTGAACAAGTGGTTTAAAGCATAGAAGAACCAGATTGTAAAGTTTTTTTGTTGTTGGCAACCATTTGTGTTCATAGTTATTAAAAAGAAATGTACAGTTGTACTTTTTGATTTGAATTGAAATAAAAATTGAATTAAAGCAATGACTGATTTGGTTTCCTCCAGTTAGACATCATGATCATAAATCACAATTATTGCATTTCCTGCAAAATTATATATTCTGTTTTAAGATGTTATTGTGAAAACTTTTCAGTTCGGTCTACTAAAAAAATTATGTATCATTGTATCATTGATGTCTGATACACCAGTGATACAATTTGTCATTGCTGTATCCATGCATTGCATCATGGTTAAATCAACGTATAAACTACGTAACTATGGTATTAATTTCTGCCATAGTTGATTACTTTTAGTGAAAATATGTGTAAAGTGCAACTTAAAAATATCTTATTGGAATACGTGACAGACCAAAGTAGTGCATGATGAAAGAAAAATATACGGTTTTATTTTTTTATAATCAAAATGTAGAGATTGCATTTATATTGTTCCCTCTTGAATTAGTCACTTTGCAGAACTGCCTTTCTGACAGATGATTGAAAATGAAGAAAAGCCTTTCTGCAAGATGATGGTGTGTGTTACTGTGGGGACTCTGTGTTCAGAGCTATATACACAGCATTTTGCAGGAAGGCCTAAATGTTCCATCATGGTGTCATCTAACCAGATAATCTCCTTCCTTCCACATGTATAAAACCATCTACGAAGGCCAAAAATGCTTAAGATAAAATTTTGAGTGAACTCTATTAATAAATTTGGGGTTTTGCATATTTGCAAGGCATTGCGAATCTATTACGGTGTATATCTAGGAGAGAAAGGACATATTTAGTTTGCTTTAAAATAGATATACACTTTGCATTGCATTACGTTTAGAACAAATTAAAAACGTTTAAAAAAAAAATTGATTTGTTTATGTTATCTTGAAGAAATGTTGACACGCTTAAATCTTAAAAGCAGAATATTCGTTAAACAGAAACCTGCATCGTTTACGAACGGACGACGTCACTCACGTAGAGACCGTCACACATTTCGTCATTACGCAATGGGTGGCGACGTGGAAAACATGGAGGAAAGGGGTACGTAGAGTTCGGCTAGCAGTGTAAATGACTTTGTAATTTCAAGTGTTTTCCTCTTTTGAAATAAACACGGTAAGCAGTCGGTATAAAACAGCTTATTTCCGGTGAAGCTCTTGGTCATTAACGCTGCTGGAAGCCAAGAGGAACCAAGGAAGCTGCGAGAAGCTTTTGTGACAGGTAAGCTGAGCTGTCAGCTGATTGAAAACAACCAGTGAACGTTAGCTTTTTTTCCTCAATAATAATTCACTAACTAGCTATAAAATGTTCTCATCAATCATAAACTAACCCCGGTGTGTCTCTCTCAGTGCTGTTTGACACCAGTTTCCTTCGTTTAGCGTCAGAGATGTTGAGGCTCTCCTCAATTCCTTCAGTTAAAGCCAGAAAATTGCTAACATTAACCAGACTCACTCATATGTGTGAACAGAAATAACGCTTGAATACGTTGCAAATTTCACGTTTGGCAGTATATTTATTCATGTACAGCTACTTGCAATGTCTGTTTTTCGTTTATTGCGGTGACTGAACACTGCTATGTACATATGATGTACTGCACCTGTTTGCAAAAGGCGTGTTATTGAAAGACAACTCAACGTCCTGGTTGATAAGACGCTATCCTGTTGAGTGTCTTCTGTGACTAAATGACCCGCAACTCTGACGTGTTTGCATAGTACACTGAGAATAAGAAGATTTGGAAATTTGCAGTGAGTACATAAACAAATTTTTGAGTGATTGTGTAGCTTTTGATATTTATAAAGTGATGACTTGGCTGTCTAGGTAAATGTAGTCCAATTTTGTTTTGTCTTCTTGTTCAGTGAATTGTTAATCACAATTGTAAATACAATACCAGTGTGTTGCCATTTCTGTCCTCCAAGTTACTTTACAGATTGTATGAATTAAGTTAGTATGCTGTTTTCTTACAGTCCAGTTGTAGAGTTGAATGCAAACACATGTTCCATTCTGACTATTGCTAAATTCAATGCAATATAATTTAAGTGCTCAGTTAGTATCAGTTGGTGAGATACTATTTATTCATGGCGTTTTAATGCAAAAACATTTTCTCTATATTGATTTCTTTGTAGAATCCTTTTGATAATTATCACAATATGGTTTCAAATTAAAAGTTCAGTTTCTAGTAAAGGTTCTGTTTCAATATGAATTTAAAGAACTAATAAATATCAATTAATTAAACAATAATAACTGACTCATTTTATTTTGAAAAATTATCGCAAACTATACATCAAATTCCTTTCAGAATTGTTGAATTTTATAGATTAATATTGACACCTTCTCTATAAGAAACATATTGATGCCTAAATTTGAATTGTGAATATGTCTGAGTACCACCAGAAAATGAAGCAAATCAAGTTCATGCTGATGTTTGCAGTCTCTTCTTTATCTTGTAAAAATGCTTAAATAATGGTGGTCCCATGGACTACATGTTAGGCCACATGTTCGATCTGTCTTTTTGAATTTTAAGGCCTAACCTTATCATTCTTATTGATGCTTTCTGTTTCTCATTAAACTATCAAAATAGTTTTATTTAATCGCCCAGCACTGCCTCTTCTCATTCTGTGAGCTAGTAGTCAACACCAACAGGAAATGGATTTAAGTCAACTGACAAATAGCACTCCTCTGGTCATCACAAAGTTATAAACACTATGAGTTATATTGAGCAATGCAGGATTGCAGAACCAGTTGTTTGTAGCAGAGAAGAGACACCAGTTCATTAACTGTTGTCTTGCTGACCAGAGAAATACATTGATCAGTAGAACACGATGCAGGTAATGCCAAGTTATGAACGGTTGGTAAAAACTTTGCTTGCATTTAAAGCACTGAACTTATTTAGGCAGTGCGCATAATATATAATCTGATTTGGCTATCAATTTACAAATTATGTGGCAACAGTGGGAAGGAACGACTCCCAAAACTCTGGATGTGTTAAATAATTTATTGTATTATAACTGTATGCATCTGCAGCTTCATACTGGTAACTAATTTATTCACATTTGTCTGCGAGTCTTGGAAAATAAGCTCATGCTACATCAGCAGTTTTAAGTAAGGCATCAAGAGGGAAAACCTTTGGTCTGTATATTACAGACTGGAAAAGGTAAAATATAAATGGTTTTCTTTTTTTCATATATTTGAATATTAAGTGCATATAGGTGAAGTTAATGGGCCATTCAAAGTATAATCAGTTTGTAAAATGTAATTAAAATGTGTAAACTGGAATTAAAGAGCAAGTGGCCTAAATGGATGCATTTTCTTAACTACTTTTCACACCGGAAATTAATATCATCATTTGTTATAGGATTTGGCTCATGCCCAGAAAATAAGGACTGAAGATCGGCAGGTGTGGCTGAAAGAAGCCAGGAAATATGGGAGCGAACACCAGCCATGTTACTGACTTGTCCGAAAACACCAGCCTGAAGGCCCTGGTGGGCACAGAGTCCATATCTGAAAACGACCCCTTTTGGAATCAGCTCATCTCCTTCACCTTTATCAGTCCTACAAACAGGTAAAAAGCAGAAACAAAGAAACATTCTGAGGATTTTTAAAATTGTGTTGAAAATGTTCCATCTTTCTCTTTGCCATTTCTGTTTGTGTATTGCTGAAAAGAAAGAGCAATTATTACAATTTCTAGTTTTGTTGTTTTTTATTCACTAAAAAGTTGTGTATTTACAATTTTGACACTAATTTCTTCCCAGTAAGCTGATAGTGAGAATAACATAAAGTCAGTGTTAAGTGTACATGTTTTCCTGTCTAGAAAAGGAAGTAATCAATCGTTGTCATAGTGACATGAGCACATCTTTCTAACTTGGGAACTTATTCAAAAATACTTTGTAATTTTACTTGCATAATGGCTTAGTATAAAAATGTAACAATGTTTTAGCTACGGAACAAATATTTATTTAATTCCTTTGCATGCTTTTGGAATACATTGACAAAGTCCTTCAAATTTGTACCCAGGATGTTTCGTAAGCTTTGATGCGAAATGTTTGCAGAGCTCGACCGAGTAATGATCTAACTGGGTTTCTGATAAGCTTCTGATTTTTGTTAACTGTTAACATGCAGACCCCTCGTTAAAAAGTTAATGAAAACGAGACATGCATTCCTGTTTGTGTTTGCCAGCTAACTTTGTTTCTATATACACATAGCTGTATGTTAATCCATTTGAGGATTTTTTTTGTCATTCGGTGGAGTGGTTCTCTTTCAGGTGTATGGGTGAATTCACAGGATGTACTTGAGACAGGATGAGGGTAAATCAGCTGTGATCTGTTGTAGCAAACTGTTGGTAACAGATTCCTTAAGTCTTTTAGGATAATCCTAACCTTGATCCATTTAGTTAATTTAGGTTGCTTAGTGTCCTGATTATTACGTCAAAGTGAAATGATGTCTAAAGGAATAAATTGGCATTCTTAGAAAATTGCATGTTGCTTGAATTTGTTGTAACTTAGACTCTACTTAGTGTTGTCACTCATACTGTATCTAAGCCTTTTCAGATTTATTTGTTTTTTTATGTTTTAGCAACACCTAAATGTTTTGAATGCTCAAAGAAATGTTAAGAATTAGATAAAGATAACCTGAGAAAATGTAAATAACAGTTTTCAGCTTATGATTTAATTTATTATAGAAAAGATAAACAATACAAACAAATCTGGGGCTATGTGGAAAACTTTGGCACATTCTTATTGAATAATTGTTTTTATTCACCCAAATTGTGGGGTTCAGAGTTGGACTTGCTGGAGTCTGCTTTGGATCCAGCTGCATGACCCAAGAGTGCGTTAGCTTTAAGCCAGAAACTGAAAGCTGGCCACTTCTCTTCTGGCATAAATTAAACTGCAGGCTTACATTAAGTATGACATCTAGGTCCCGTAACAGCTAAGCAACCCCGAATCATCACATTGACACTCTTATGTTTGACTTGGGCACAACGTTCTTCATGTAAAGTGTAACCTTTGGAGCAACTTCCAAAAAGTTCAAATTTGCCCTCATCAGTCCAGAGAATATTTTTTCCAAAAGTCTTGGGGATCCTTAAGATTCCTGTAAAGTTTTTTTTGTTGTTGTTGTCACATCTTAGCATTCGACTGAGTGAATGGTTGAAGAAATAAATTTTTTCCCGTAGTGGGCCGTCCTGCATCTTCTTCTTGAAGGCAATTGGCTATATATATGAGAACCTTTTAGATTTACATATGCAACATCATGGAGTAACCAAAACAATGTTTTACACTCAGACGGGGAAATGCAAAACACCATCTTTTTAAATGTGACTAATCAGCTACTTATTTCAGAAAGAAAAAGGTTCAGGATATAACCTTTGTAAAATATTATGCTGTAACAGAGTGTAGCTTTAATAAAATCTTTTATTTTCTCTTCGTTTTCAAATTTCACAGTGGAGACTCGAAGTTACTTGAAGAGGCTGTCATCCCACTGGCCAAAACTCTCAGTATGTCAGATGTTCACCTCACAGTTGCATTTTTTTATGCTGAGAAAATGAGCAGTTTATATGAATTTCATCTTTGTGTACTCCTTCTGCAAAAACATTTTTTGATTTTTAATTTTTTATGGTTTTTATCTTCTTTTTTTTTCTTCTTCAGTTCAAAACAATCCCAGGACGGGAAACTTTGGTGCTCTTGTGAGAGTTTTTCTGGGCAGAACCAAGGAGCTGAAAATTTCTACAGAATGCCAGGAGTGAGTATTAGAGCATGTCTGAGTAAAACAAAAAAATAAAACTTGTCTCATTGCATTAAAGATGACAGGGGATATGAACACTGCTGTTGTTTCCTATGAGAAAAATGCAAATTCTGTGTATAAAAACTCCACAGTTACTAACCAAGCACCATTTTTATGTGGATTATTGATGCCTAAGTAATTTAAACCTTAAGGTAACTTAAAGCTTAAGCTTTTTATTCCTATCTTTGTCATTCTGCCACTTCCTCAAATTCTTTTTGAAGCAAGCGTAAATTGTTGACTATAACAGTTTCAGTCTGTCTATTGGATAATTTCTGTTCCACTCTTCTTACATTTTACATTGTCTATGTTTCATGTGAACATACAGCAACATCTGTGTTTTGACTTATTAGCTTTGTTCAAGTAAACTTTGTGTTAGTCATTTTATCCCACATACCACCTGTTTATCCTGCTGCCCTCTAGCAGGTGCTACAGGCCCATTAGGAACAGGGCAAACAGACTCATGGGCAGTCTGTTTGGTGATTCTTGCTCATTTCACCATTTCACTCCTGTTGCCTGTTTTTCCTCATCCTGATTCAAAATTTCTCTGCTTAAACTTAAGTGTTAAATAAATATAAAATAAACTGCTGAATATTGTGATTTGTTTTTGTTTTGTCCTTCTGCCACAGTCAATTATTCATCTGGCAGGCGCATAATGCACTATTCATGATTCGCTGCCTGGTGAAGGTTTTCATCAGAGAGATGAGTGAGGAGGAGCTGCAGCAACAGTTCTCCTTCCAGGAGAGGGCGCCAGGCTCCTGTGGAGGTGAGCTCCATCAGACTGAGCTGTAAATAGGGAGATAACAATTTTAAAAAAGTATTAGTTTAAGCTATATTATTACAACAATCTAAAGAAAGCAGTGATTAAGAATCAAAGAATGTATTGATTCATGAATCAATAACATAACTGTGAATAGTTTTTACATTCAGTTGCACTTAAACATTCTTAAGGGAAATGTGTTCACCAGGAATTATGTTGAACAAAAACTCAGATGTGCATGTGTTCCCTCCATTGCTTTATATGTTGGTTTGACCTAAGTAGTTATTTAATTAGAAATTATTGTTTTAGAAACTGGGAGCGAGGACCTCTTGGAGGAGCTGTTGTTGAATCTCGTTCACCTGATTGTTGAAGTGCCCCTGCTGTAAGTATATCCGAGTATGTGAGGATATGAGTGTCGGAGAAACATTCGTCTGTATTGCATACTTTATAATTGTGAATGACAATATCCTCTAGTGCTCTGAAGTAGCCCTTTTAGATAATTATCATTAACAGATTCGTAACTGTTAATGGTAAGTTTGACGTGTGACTATAGAAATATTTTGAAAATTTCTCTTTAAACTAGTAATAATTCTTTTTGTCACTAATGTGTCTTTAGTTCCATCCTTGATCTTTCACTTCTTATAGCCTAAGAAAAATGAAAACCATTATTGTTCATGCAGTCCTTGCACCGGCAAGCTAGAGGTAAAAGCTGGGAACAAAATAAATTGTGAAATTAAATAAAATGAAATTATGTGTAAAAAACATCTGAAGGCAAAGAGAAAGTGATGTAGAGGTGCAGCAAAAAGGCTTGAAATGAAAGTTCATGAACATTTCCAGTGAGTGGGAGAGAAGAGAACATAATGTTTGAAAAATAAAATCAGCCTTTACTCCCACTGGGCAGAGCACATACTAACTCTCTGAATTAATGAGGGAATATTTCAGTGAGTGGGTGGCTCATCAATGGGTGAATTATTTGACTGACAGTGTACAAGACATACAGGGAGACTGCAGCTCTGCACACATCTCCTTTGCTCTCTACAGAGGCTTGTTAGCTATGTCAAACCAGTTCAAACAAACCGGCTAACATTTGGTATTTCCTCAATACTGCAATGTCCACTTTTTTTCTAATCTCATGTCTGTACTGGGTCAATTTTGACATTGTCTTCTGTCTAACTCATTTCTTTTCAATGCCCCTTATTCACTGTTATTTTTTTTCAGTTGTCTTTGGACATCAAAACCTGGCTCTTGTATAAATGCATTCAGCATTCCAACATTATTCATTGTTTCAAGCTTAAAGGCTCCCTGTTTTTCTTCCCTTCACCACTTTGTGGCTGTCAGCCCATTTCCTCCGTACGTGCTGCTGCTTTGGGAATCGGGCCATTCTTTTGGTGTAGTCTCTCTAAATCTCCAGCAGACTTATGCACCTTTTGTGTCATTGTTTTACATGAGAGATGGATGGTTCTTTTTTTCAGTCTAATATAGAGCAACCAGAAACCATTGATCAAATACTGGCTTATTGACTGGTACAAAAAATAATATTTTATTATCCATTTACTGATAGTTTCCCTGTAAATTATTTGCTTAGTCAATGGAAAAATATGCAGTGGAATGGAGGAACATAAAACATAAATTTGAGCTTTAAAACTATATTTTGTTCAAGCAGACTATTTAGAGGTTTGTCAGGTCTTTAAGTTCAAGAAGTACTTTATTTCTTTTTAAATTTTGACAAGTTTCCTACTTGTATTTGTTTGATGTTATCATTTAATAAGGGAAATGTTTTTCTTATTTTAGATTTTTTTTGGATGCAAGCATCATTTTCTTGTTTGGTTGTGAAGAGCTATTTTTTGTTGAATTATGTGGAGTTCATAGTTTAAATTGACTTTTAAGTTTTTATATTTGTAATTAGCATAAGTAGCACAGTTAGCACAACTTCAATACTGAAGAGTGTTATAGTGATAAGGTGGAGTTTACAGGTGGTTTGCTCAGCAATTTGAAAAAGAAATCTAAGTCTCCTATCAACCACTCAAGTGTCAGGGCTGACTGTTGTCTTCAAAGCTTAATATCAGATGATTCAATTAACCAGGTGATTTTTGAGTCTCTTGTAAATGGTAAACTTTGTGCTCCTAATCTTGCAGTGACATCACCTACAGCATTCTGTTTGAAGCAGTGACAACGTTACTGCTATTCTTCTCCTATCAACTCTTCCACAAAGACATCCTCCGAGATGGATTAACATACCAGCACATCATGAAGGGACGATGGTGAGAAGTGCATTCATGGTTTTACTGTAAAGTATTGTTAACTTGACTCTGAACCCAATGTTTACACAAAGGTTTAATGAAACACAAACTTTTATTTATTTTACTGGAATTTGATGTGAATGACAAAAAAAATTAGAACCCAAAGCAGAAATGGAAATAAAACTTGATTTTGCAAGTGGAAATCTAAACAGCCTGACTTACACATGTAATTAGTCACATTACATCTAATGTCCCTAAATAAAATCCATTGCAGTCAATTACTTTCAGATGTCACCTAATTAACACTTGGTAATCTGTCACCTCTGGGTAATTTTACCTGCCCAAAGGTCAAGTCAAAATCCAGACCAAGTTTAAGAGAATTTGTCAAAAGACTTGAAAACTCAAAAATGTATTCTCAGGCTGGTATAGACATACCCCAAGGCTTGTATTTCCAAAAATGTGGCATTGTTAGATGATGCAACATTTTCTAAAAATATATTTTTAGAAGGTGTTTCATTTTATTGGTTAAAATGCAATTTTTTAACCAATAAAATGGTTAAAATGCAACATTTTAACCTTTTTTTTTTGGTTAAAATGCAACGTGATATGACTGATTTGACCTGTTTTCTTCTCGTTCCCATAGTTTGGAGCTGACTAGTCGACTGGTGAAGACCTTGCTCTATAACTTCATCAGGCAGGAGAAGTGTCCTCCTCCTGCAGCCCACATCTTTGAGCCGAAAGCTGAAGGCGGCCTTCTTTATGGGCTGGCGTCTGGGGTGGCAAGTATGTACACAGTCTTAAATAATAGAAGTGCTCCGAAACAAAACATTTGAGGCATTTTTTCATTCATAACTTAGTTCATATCTAGGTATACAAAGGAATAAGGTTTTAGACTGATAATGTAACCATTTTTAAATAATGCAAGGTTTTAATTTAGATGTTATCGAGTTTTTTTTACTGCAATATCTTTTCTGGTAGTCTTAGTTTTGTTCTCCTTCTAAATCTGTGATCTATGACCTAAAAAGGAAAATAATAATTAGTCAATTTAATTATGTTTTTTTTTTTCTTCCTTTTCAAGCTGTTTCTTGTAAATTAGTTTTTGGCTCCTGCAGGCCTAAAACATGTTCCAAGAAGACATTGGGGTCACATGCTGGGTGCTTTCATAAGCATAATCACATATCTGGCATTAATTGTTAATTTGCTAAGGCAAAGCTGTAGTGTAAATTAAATTGAGTTCTTATTTCTGCTTGCAACCAAAGAGTCTGATTTATGTGGATGAAAGTGATGAGTCAAGAATAAGCATAGTTTTGAGTATTTCGGCTTGCTTGAAAAGATCTGTGTGTGTATTGAATGTTTGTTTCAATGTGAGAATAGGGCAGGGTTTCCCCCACGGATATATGCTCTTTGTTGGTTGTTGGTTGCAGATTCCTATCAGTGAGCAATCACCATTCAGCCCAGCCTGTCTGTCTGTGGCCAGTTGATCGGCTTGATGAGTTATGGTCCCCTGTCCTGTTCTGTAATCCCCTAGAGCCTGTCTGTCTGCAGACGCCTCCCTTATACACACACACAGGGGCCAACGAAGACACAAACTCTTTTATGCCTAAAGCTCAGAAACAACACTTGTTTTCTTTCTCTGTGTCAAATGATTAAAAGCATCAGGAGATGTGGAAAATCTACAACAAATGGATGTTTTCCCATGTGACTATAATGAATCACTGTTGTATGTTTTTGCAGTGTAAAAATACTATTTATGAAGACAGCACAAAGGGCGTTTTTGGGGGGATTTTATATGATGATTTTTATTTATTTTTTTATATATTTTGGATGCAGGTGGATCTTTTTCCCCTTTCCAAATAACTATCTAAAAGGTGTGGCATGTTTGTTATTTTTGCTGTCATCACAGCTGAAAGTCTTTGTGGTACTCTTCCACTAGCTTTGCAGATCTAGAGATGGAAAATTTTTCTAATTCTTTTCTTGATATAATGAGGCATGTTTCTGCTTGTTTTGTGATGATTTACCTTTGTTGACGATCTCCAAGGTTTTTAGACTGAAAGGCCTCTTTGCCATCACCCAAATTTTAGCTTTCTCCTCTGATTCAGGTCAAGAGCGAGAAAATGTTAACATTACTGCTATTCAGAAGAAACATGTTATAAATGCAAAAGACTACTTTATATCTACACTTGCCAGGGATTTGAATAATTCTGGGCTTAATGTTGTATGTACATAAATAATCAATAGAAATTATTTGAAAAAACGGTACTATACCAAAAATGTATGTAAAAATTTTATCTTTTATAAGGTTTTCTACATGCCTCTTAGCATGTACAAAGAGATCCTTGAACCCTAATGACAACTCAGAATTTAAAAAAAAAGTTAATTTCACTTTTTTTTGTCACTGACATGCTAATCAGCGGTACTAGGAAATAAAACCAAAGCATAACCAAGTTACATCTCTTTTTTTTTTTTTATTATTCGAAATATCATTTGAGACTAAAAGCCTTGAACATTACAAAAAGTTTGTGCACTTCATCTTTTGGTTGGATTTGAATGTCTGCACTTAATTCTAAAGTAATCCATCATTAGTGTTGATGGAGTGTGTTTGTTGCTTCTTGCTGAAAGGCAGAAACATCAGTGTCTTGGAAACCTCTCAGATATTTCAGTCTAGACAAAAAAGATGAGTCAAATGTCCCGCATTACTGTCTAAAGTGCAATGCCAGTAAAGTGGGTGAGAAGGTTTTCACAGAATTACAAATACACTAACAAACACAGAAATGCCATTTCTGCTCAAACTTCATGCAAAATGTTTATGAAGCCTCCACTGTAGCCGTTTTCCCTCTAAATGAATAGTTCATAACAGATCCACAAAAACACTTCTTATATTTACTGTGTGTGTGTCGTTATTTGTCAATCGGATCATATTTTAAAATATTAAGATTTTTTTCCCGTATGTCATTGTGTTAAGATTTTATTTGTTTGGCATCAATTATAAGACTGTGGATTGATGAGATGTGTTTGGATTTTGTTTTTCTCTTTAACAAGTGTTTTTTTGCATTTAAATATCTGATATTCAAAAGAGTTTATCAGCAGTAGAGAGCATGCCGTTTTGGACAATCATTGCATCTCTGGAATATGCGTGTGTGTTTCTTCTCCTCATGCTTGGCCAAGACTTTGGCCTGAAGCTCTGATGTTCTGTTTCTTGTACTGTTATGCAAGTAAAGAATTGGTACATTGTGTTTGTCCACCAGAAATTCACTCCTCTGCCTGTATTGCAGCATAGTTTAATGTCTTGCCAATCTGTTCCAACCCTAGTTTATTTTTACTGTTGTGTTCATTTTATCCAATATTTTGTTGTGGACTTATTTTATTTAAATTACTGCAACAGAAAAAAACAGACATTGAATAAATATTACCAATATTTATGTCTGCTTAATTTGAACTGAAATAGTAAGTAACAGAAATATTTTCAGTAACATTTAGATGGGAGATTTGGATTTAGGTTTTGTTGTTTAATTAGAGTAAAGGTTTTCTACATGCAGTCACAAGGAGATTACATAAAACTTTAATTTGGACACAATGACCTAAAACTTAGACTCATTAAGAATAGAAAGCATTGTATTCTACTGAACTCTGCTTTTTGGTGCATATTTACTACACCTGCAGAGAATGCTCAAGATTTTAACTTGTATAAAGTAAACGTCTAATCTACTTCAATCTCCTACAGTCTAGCCTCTAGTCAACATGTGGTTCTCACAGTATTATAATCTTTAGTAAAACTAAGATGGTTTTATGATATTATAGTATTTTCAAAAATACTATAAGACATTATTGCACAAAATGTACATTATGATTTTATATTTACAAGAGAAAAATGATAATTATTAGCTTTTAAGCAAAATACTAAGACATAAACTTAAGCATAAATCATTTGTACCCCTGGCAGATTTGGAATTAAAATTATTGTCAAGAAGGTTCATTGTGATGGGTAATGAGATGTGCATCTCTCTAAAGTTATGTCATTGTAAAACAAGCATCAATGATCTTAAAAAAATATATATTTGTGTTTACATTTTGTCTTGTTGCTGACAAGCGTTTGCATGTTTCCAGTGGTATTTTGATGGCTTTCTGCCCACTTTTGGACTTAAGTGTATCTATTACCATATGTATA
Organism: Alfaro cultratus; assembly: GCA_903066825.1. Classification (NCBI taxonomy): domain Eukaryota; kingdom Metazoa; phylum Chordata; class Actinopteri; order Cyprinodontiformes; family Poeciliidae; genus Alfaro; species Alfaro cultratus. The sequence continues at coordinate 30,309 of CAEFZX010028137.1, read as the reverse complement.
CGTTGGAATAATTTGGATGTTGACTAAAGCAAAAACTTAAAACAGCAGTTATATTTGATATTTATGTCTAGACTTTATTGTGAATAACGTTCTGCTCTGTTCAGTAACACAAGACCAAGCTGTAACGTACAAGTTTAAGTCAGATTATCAGCTCCAGCGGTCAACCTGCTGCCAACTGATTAACTGCTTGTAAACAGTTAATACACTGAACTAATAGGACCTCTTTCTAATCAAACAGTAGCCTAAAAGAGCTAATTTTTTTTTTTTTTTTTTTAAAAAACCCTTTATTTAACCAGGTAAACCCCATTGAAATCTGGATCTCATTTTCAAGAGGGACCTGGGCAGAAGTCTGCTTTAAAACCTTGATGCTTAATCATATAGGTACATTGCAGAAACTTTGGTGTGTGGTGGAAGAAGCTGAATTTGAACTTCCAATACGACATTTGACTGAAGTTTATATTTTCCACTGATCCACAGCTGCTGCTTGCCAACTATAGTTTTATTAGAGTTACCATTATACAAGTGATTTGGTTGGGGTTTTTTAGTTTCCAAACCCTGTTTTCTTTGTTTTTCTCTTACAATGGTCCAAGTAGTGAATTTTTCTGTCTTTTTGAACAAAGAAGCATGTAAAAACCTTCTTTCAGCCAGCTTGGAGGCAGTCCACATCAAGGGCAGGGGAGGTGGAGGATGCACTGTTTTACTATGTGATTCATTGAGCCACAGAAAGCAAGACATTCTGACTTTCTATGCCATCTCTTAAAGGGATTTTAGGCTGTAGGAACATCCGCATAACAAAATGTTTTAGCAGTTTCAAAACCTTCAACTTTTTTTTGGTTTACCTTGATATAAAGTCTGCACAAGATTAAAAAACACGTCAGTGTTAATGGTATTGATTGAGATTTATTAAGCTTTAAGATATTGGTCACTGAGCTCTGTATCAGCTGGAAGCATAAAGGACATACATAAGTGGTAATCTGACTTTGAATGCATTGTACCTAAAACGTTGCAGCCTAGAAAGTTTTGCTGTCATTTGCAGATGCAAAATTTCATGTGTTGAAATGGTAACAAGAACCACAATTTGAACATCCCATGCCAACAGTATTCTGTTTTTTGTTTGTTTGTTTTTTGTCTCATCATAAGTTGTCTTCAATACTCCCAAGCTCTGACATCCATCGTACCACTACTTTTCTTTTCCTGACTTCTCTCTCTTCCTGTATGCCATCCTACAGCCTAAGCTTTGTAACCTTATTTAGTTCATGTGCCGGGCAGGCAGACAGGGAGAGGGCACCAAGCCAGACGGATAACAAAACAGCACCCACAAAGGTGAAATAAAGCATGTGTGTGCAGGAAGCGTGGCCGCCAGACTGGGCTCCCTCACACCACTGGCCCAGTCACTCTGGTGCCAGAGATCTAATGAACAGGACTCCATCCGAACTCTCATTGCATCACCTTTTCCCTTTCTCTCACTCCTGTTTCTGGTCAGACTTCTTCTTGCCCAGATATGATGGGAAATTCTTTCCCTTGTCACTAGAATTGAATTCACATAAAATCACTTTAAAGGCTGTTATAGCATGTTAACAAATAAACTAGGTCAAGTATTATACCTCCATATGTGCATTTAGTAATTTACGTAGATATGTGTTCTGATTTTCCAGCTTTCAGCTCTAGATGGCACCAAGTCCTCTTGTCTTTGTCTCAGACTCAGTAGCTTGATCTATAATGCTCTGTCACTGGTCCTATGCTGTTTGGTCGTGCAGGCAGTTGAGGTAGACTTTCTGGAGCCAGAGACAGTCATCTGTGTACGTTGGTGTTCATGTTTCTCATGCTTCTCGTGATGCCTGAAAGGGCCAGCCAGCGCTTTGGTGACTCTGCAACAAATTCTGACGTCTGTGTCTCTGATCCCAGAGCAGAACAAATATCCTCACCCTCGGTGTGTCCCACAGTTCCAGTTTCTCTTTGTTGAGGCACTGTCTATGCTGTTTCAAATTTCAAGTGCTGTGAAATGATCTGTGTGACTTCATTGTGCCTCCTTTTGCTGTGATTACATCAGTCTGAGTGCAAATAGTCCTTCGGCAAAGTCATAACAATAATGTGACAAAACACGCTTATTTCTAGCAGCCTTCACTGCTATTTATGTCATTTTTATGAAGATTTTCATCTCATTATTTACATGTGTGTTTGCACCTTTACTCCTTCGCACCTGATGCTCTTGCAGCATCATATCTGGCTCCGACTTAGAACCGATTTTAACAAAATCATATCTATAAGCTTCCTGCACGCACTCTTCTCTGCTATAACGCTGGCACAATTTATGACTTTGCACTGAGGAAAATAGGTCATTTAGCAGCTCAAGTGACAGATTTCCCTCAGGCAAAACCAAACAAGAGTAAATATTGAACTGGATTTTGTCATGTGGAAAGAAGCATGACTCCAGATGAATATTAATGTCTTGATCTAAGCTGTCAAATAGAAACCAATGGCAAATATGATAACAGAGTTGCACCAAGTATTTGGATCAATATAATATTTATCATTTTTTTCTTTTGTTACCCCTTTATCATGTATATGTGGAATCATTCTCTTTGCTTATTTATTTAAAGGTTTTAGTTTAATGTCTGAACATTTATTTCAAGCCCGTTTCACATATAGAGATGTCTTCTTGATATTGCATAAAGGACCTTAAAGTCCTGTTGTTGTCATACATCTAAGCTACCAAGAGAGTTTATGAGAGAGGAGTGGGTGAGTAGGTGTAAGTAGCTAAAACCAGCATGGCTGTTCCCACTTAGAGGACCTGCAATGCCAGTGTCATTTATGTCAGGAGGTATTATTGGAGGACATGACCTTGTTGAAAGATTGACTTATGAAAAGCAGAGGCATTTTAACAAGAGGCTTGTATTTGCAGCCATAATGTGGAAACGTTTGTGAAAAGAGCTTTAGTCATGTTTGAAATTACCAAGCACTAAAAAGCTTGTTAGAGTGTGTGTTCTATTAAAAAAGTAATTGTGTGTGTTTTTACTGGATCACATCACTGTACTGTAACTGCTTACATTCCTGCTTGAAGTCAGGCCTGTAAGCAGTCCTGACTTCAACTAAGTTGTGAACTAAGTTGGATCTGTTACATCTTACTGGTCCTTAAATCCAGTTTTACTGTCAAAATCCAGCATGAGAAGTAAAAATGTGATCTAAATATTTGACTAAAGCCCACTAGTGTCCTAAATGACAATGAGAAGCCAATAGTGAACATTTTAAAAACAATAGCATCTTAGGTTCATACCCACTTTATGAACAATTTTAGCCTGATTTCCCCCTATCCGCTTATTTCACAGAGATCCTTTAAGATCTTAAACAGTCTTCTTAATGTCAGCTAACTATAAACTATTTACCATCTTCATTCTTTTCGATTTGACTTTTGACATCATCTTCATCAGAACCTTCACTCTGTTGCAGTTATGGTGGCACTTGTATGTAAAATGGAGAAAATGTCAGAATAAAGAATCTTGCTTTCTAAAATAGCTTGCTTTTTTCATTATTCCAAAAACAGGAAGCTCCCAATTTAGTATGTTGAAATTCAAGGATGGTTTTAGGACATCAAGTTGACACATTTCCATTTGATTGACGGCATGATAGGTTACCAGGTAGATTTGCACTGATAAGCTTCACTAATTATTCATTCAAAATATTTTTTTTAGTCTTCTTGTTGTGAGGGTCCTTGATTTATGTATATTTTGGGGCAACCTACTGTTTCCTTAAAAAAAAAAAAAAAGCAAAACAGTTTCTTCTGTCTTACTTTTTCTCTGACGTTATGCTAAACTCTATACCGATACTGGAAATAGCCATCTTTGAGTGTTCTTGCAATAATAAATTCTGCTCCAAAGAGTGTTCTGGTTTCAACACCCTGATAGCAATTAGGTTTGTTATGTATATGAATTGAAAAAAAAGGTTAAATTTGGGGGTTTCTCAATAGCTGCTTGGATCTGGTTTAGCTAAAAATCAGTCAGTTCTAGTCAACAAGTTTCATTAAAAAAAAAAACAACATAAAGCCTCTTTTCACTTTTTAGCTTTGGCTTGTGTTTCTGTATTTCATCCAAAACAGTTTTCTTTTTGAAGAAGGACTATCAAATGAAGTCCTTACAATTTTAATGGATTATTTCTCTCTTTTATGAAATTAAAGCATTACAGTATGATATAATTCTTTCAAATGGTTCAACATATCCTAAAAATCAACTTTGTGTGAATGTTTACATCTTGTATCTATTGATAAATATTTCTTGGTGCTACTTGTGCTCGTTCTCTCTAGGTGGTCTGTGGAGTGTCTTCACTCTTGGTGGAGCTGGTAGTAGAGCTGGGATAGACCAGGACAACAATCTTTTACCTTTATCCAATCAGAGCCTCCTGCTACTGCTGGTATTGGCCAATCTAACAGACGGGCCTGACTGGCCCAACCCCTTCCGCCAGGCTATCACTTGTTTCAGAAATACTCAAGGTAATAACTGTATGAAAGACAAGGTATTCGCTATGTTCTGCTGTATAGCTTCAAAACTCTTATACAAAGCACTCATATGACTCGTGCCAGATGGCAATAAAACAGTGTTGGTAGTAATCCTCACAATATTTACCCTTCTTCCTGTAGACACGTCGTCGCTGCCTGTGGAGCCACCTCACACTTTCCAGATCAATTTCAACAGCCTGTACACCGCTCTGTGTGAGCAGCAGCGCTCCGACCAAGCCACTCTGCTGCTCTACACCCTGCTCCATCAGAACGCCAACATGAGGACATACATCCTGTCAAGAACTGACATGGACAATCTGGTGGGTGGGGGGAAGCTATAAAGTGCCTCTTATTCTATCAATATTCCAGCAGTTAGATATTTTCAGGAAGGTGGAAGGAACAGCTGTGGTTAAAAATCAATTTTAATGTCATTGAGGGCCTTTGTCCATTCAAACTGGTATGGAAGCGATATTGTTTGACTTATGACCAAACACTATGGTTCAGTAAACAGGCATAGGTGTGCGCAGTGACAGATGGTGCTCTTTCTGTCAGTAGGAACCAGTGCCAGTTATTTCATGTGTCAGTATACAGTCTTTCAAACACGATATTTGATCCAAATTTGGGATTTTCTTCTTCCATTGACGTTCCCAAATTGTTTGGAATTTTCTAAAATAAATATTCAGCATGACTTTATATTGTTACAAGAAATTATTCATTTATTTTGAAACTTTTAAGTCACTTTTTCTGAAGATAACAAATCTGTATATTCCCAGCTCTAATCTGATCTGGAATTTTCTTGTAGACCAGGGCCTTTAGCTGATCAGTTTTCTGACTCTACCTTATACCACTTAATTTTACAAAGCTATATGTGTAAATATCTTTCTCCATCTTTTCCCCCCGTTTTCTCAGGTTTTGCCCATCCTCGAGATTCTTTACCACGTAGAGGAGAGAAATTCCCACCATGTCTACATGGCCCTTATTATTCTTCTTATTCTTACGGAGGACGATGCCTTCAATCGCTCCATCCATGAGGTGGTAGGTAGACACACACTTTATTGTTCATGCCACTGCTCACATCTGGAAGTGAAGAAAAGAAAGCTTCACTTCCTGGCACTCAGTGCATACTGAGTCAGTCATTTATAAAGTTTTCAGCAGCCTCTTGTCACAACTGTCCCCTTGTCGTCTTTCAGGTGTTGAAAAACATTTCATGGTACACAGAGAGGTCACTGACAGAGATCTCGCTTGGAAGTTTGCTCATCCTGGTTGTCATTCGCACCATCCAGTTCAACATGACACGGACAAGGGTAAAACAGACTCATACACAAATAGATTTTTTGACAAGACTTTATACTAAAGAGGTCAGTCAGTACTCATTTAGTAAAAGGGTTCTTTGCTGTGTTGTGTGCATTTTCAGGATAAGTACTTACACACCAATTGTCTTGCTGCACTTGCCAACATGTCAGCCCAGTTTCGAAGTCTTCATCAGTACGCCGCTCAGCGCATCATCAGGTAAGTGCATACTGAGACATATCAGGAGTGTTATGGTGTGTGTACCAAAAATATCTGGTTGACTTGTTGTGTGGTGTTGTTTTACAAGTCAACATATGCAGCAAGGTTATGTCTCAAACTAAGAGCACTATGCAATGTTCTGTAGCACAGTTTAAAAAACAAAATAGGGGTCTAAACATTAAGGAAAATCACAGTTGGGTATGCTTCATTCAATAAAAATATTTAAGAAAGGATATGACTGTTTTTTTTTTTTTTTACATTGGTCAGCAGTTCAACTTTTGAAAAGTGATTTTATGTTCTAAAACATAGTTTAACTTAGAGAAGTGTCTGGAGATTTTGTTGGATTTATTTAATTGATTAAACACGCATAATCATGCAAAGCCAATGCATGGATAGATTATACAACAAAAAAACACTTATATTGATGGTTAATGTTGATGTTAATCTCTTTTTTAAGTAGGACTGGGACCATATTTGATGTTAAAATAACTTTGGAGTTGTTTTGATATTTTAACCATCTAGTTTAACAACTGTACCATAATACAGGTAGTGTCAGTTGTTGGGAAAATCCCATCTCATTGTGCTGATTGAATGCTATTGGCAGCTAATTCTTCTCCAATTGCCTGTAATGTCTACCCATTTAACTGCCCACCCACTTTTTTTCTCTACTGCAATTGCATGAGAAACCTAAATATTCCAAATTAGCAGAGTTTACCGACAGCTGCAAGTCCTGTGTGTCTTGTTTTGGTGTTAATTTTATGTTGAATTGTGTACCTATTTCAGCTCATACATATTCTCCATGTGTTCAGATCCAAAACACCTCTGTGTTGTTCAGTACACATGCTTACTAAACTGACTTTGCTGCACCAGACAGTTTTATCGATATGAATACAACCAAATGCCTTCTGGAGAAAAGGTTTTATGGTCAGTCAAGGAATAAATTGAGCTATTTATATATAATGACAATAATTATGTTTGAAGGATTCAAGGTGGCTTTCAAGGAGGTCCTGTCAGATCTCCGAATAATTACTATGTTAGAATGGCCAACATACTAACATGTTGGCCATTCATGTGAGAATGGCCAACATGGCCAATTCAAACATAAGCACATTTATTCTTTAAAAAATTCATATTTAATGTCTTAAAAAGTAATTTGTTACCTGACAAAGGCTACTGAGTCTCTGCCTTGGTTTTCCTAATGTTGCATAACATTGTTCTCTGCACAAAGGACCTCAATAGAAGGCTGAAGAGGACGAAGCCCAAACCAAAGTCTGTGTGCCTGCAGTGGCTGTTTGTTCACTGCAGGGACACGGGAAAGAACGTTTCCTTCCTTGATGACGTGCGCACATTCACGCAAATTCAAGGATCCTCTTATCTCGCTGCCTGTGTCTCTCTTCCTATCTGTGACTGGTGGTTTCAGACTGAGAGGAAAACTGTCTCAGTGTGTACACTTGTGCCCAGCATTAACGTAGAGCAATTGACTACGTCTGATGATGATGATGATGATCAGTGTGATTGCTTGGGTTGGGCTTAGCTGGTTGGCCTGCTGCAAGATAAAGGGAATTTCCTGCCAGGAATTTCCAAATGTCAGCCAGAGTGCACTGAACTCTGCCCCACATCTGACCTCAGAGAGAATCTTAGATGCTGCTGTTGATGTTGCCTTTCTTATTATTTTATACCCATTGTTGCTCCCTTGCAGAAATGCTGTTATGTAAGCTTATGCATCTGTAGCCTCAAATCAGGTCACAATTGGCCAGGGATAGGAATCAGGCAAAATAAAATAACGCAGTGCGTCTTCTGTCTGTTTTGTGTAAAAAGTATCTGAGAAAAAAAAAAAAAAAAGTAGACTGGTGTCAGGCTATGTGCAAGTATGTGGCACTGTGAGTTCAGACTTCATGAAGTAAGAAAATTGAATCGGAGTGCAAATATGTTGACACAATGCCAAGTTATATTATAGTGTCGTCAACATCTCATAAAATCCAGGTGCATCTCAGTAAATTAGGATATTATTGAAAAGTTTATTTATTTCTGTAACTCAGTTCTGTAAGTGAAACACATTATTTTAATTAATTACACGCACAGATGTTTTTCAGCCTTTACTTCTGTTAATTATGATTTTCTGCTTACAACTGGTGAAAACAGTATTTAAGATTAGAATATTACATCAGTCCATCTAAACACTTTAAATTCAGAAATGTGAGCTTAATTAAAAATATCTTTAGTACATGCGTAGAGGTTATTTTTAAAAGATACTGTTAAGCTGACAAATGAGCCTCATTGGATCACATATTTTAATTTACTGAGATGTAGTTGATTTATTAGTACACTAATAAAATCTTTAATCTATTTTGTACCAGTTTTCCTTTCTTTTTTTTTTACATTGCAAAAAAAACATTTCAGGCTTAAGTTACATAAAAAAGTCTTAAGTCTTTTTTCATCACTTCTTCAGTTTATTTTGAAGTGGGGACAGACCAACTAGTCATCCTGTAGTATTGTATGTTAACACGCCAGGTGGAGCTTGGTTGGTGGTCTGTCATTTGAATTGGAGAAAAAAACCCCCAGATAGTTTAGAACAACAGGTCTTTATATGATTCTAATAGAGGCTTGCACAGCAGATCTGGAGATGAGAGGGAGATCTCCACATAGTTGATCCAGTTCCTTCATTCAGCCAATTTTCTTGGATCAAGACCACGGTGGTATTTTGTATGTGTATATTTCCTGTGCTGACAGATGAACATGTGGGTCTTTAGTGGGATTTATCAGAGCGCTCTTTGTGTTTCTTCAGCCCTATGCATTTCGTGGAACAGAGTAAAATTTACTTTTGGAATGCAAATTAAAGGTTTGTCCTCTCCTGGGGCCACAAATGTTACAAACCTGAATATTAGAAATGGATGAAATGAGAAAAAAAACCAAAAAACAGTAAAACATGGAGCTTTTTCTTTTCTTCAAACATAAATATGTTCGTTGAGTTACTCAAACCCAAAGTCACTCCGTCAGACTGGCTTTACATCAATCATACATGGGGGCATGCATGATTACATGCCCCCATGTAATCAGGCATTATCCTTACTTGTACTGTGGTCCAGTCGCCTACAAACAAACAAACAAAAAAAAAGAACAGTAAAACAAATCAGACTAAAAGTGAAACATTCATCTGTACCAAAGAGAAGTTTTATAAATAATTTTAGAGGACGACTTAAGAGGAGGAAATTTAATAATCATAATTTGTAGATTTTCAACTCCAGTAATTTCAAAATCATCCCATGAGAAAGTCTGGATTACTTTGAAGACTCATTAATAATCATTACTTTTGAAAAGCTTCATTTAGAAATAAAAACAGTTATGTCTTAAAGAGAGGCTTCTGGCTTTTAACAAAGACTACCATTTCAGCATTAATCATCTATTAGTTTCAGAAATGGAAAACATTCCAGCTGGCTACTTGGCTTCTTTGTGCTTAACTTGGTGTACCATTCATCAGTTGCTGAAGCTCTCAGTCTTATGTCTCTCTTTCTGTCTCTCTGTTTTTCCCATCAGTTTATTTGCTTTGCTTTCCAAAAAGCACAACAAGGTTTTGGAGCAGGCAACACAGTCTCTAAGAGGCAGACAAGGAGACAATGTAGCCTTGCCAGACTACGTGAGTAAAGCACACATACACACTCACACTTTCTCTAAGTGGGAATAAAGTTTATTAATAGCTGCTGAATTATGTCTACATGGATAAGAAACAGGAATTTGACACAGACATGTGTGACCCTTTAATGTGAGGTGCTGGGATCTTTTTATAAGACGTTAGTGGAACAAGGAATGCATTTAACTGGGAAAATATGTAAGGCGACTAGAAAAGCAATATGATGTTCAGAGTGTAGTGAATATTTATATAAAGAAGAACATGAGGGGTGTTTTCTTCAGCAAGATGTAGTGAAGTAATAATGTGTTAAATGTACTTCAAGAAGTTAGAATCCCATATTCCAAGTTGGGGAAAATTAAGCAGATGCTTAATCCTGGTTTTCCAGTTGCACACCTCTTAGTACTGTGCAAAGCACTTAAAATCCAGGCTAATTAAAATAGCATATTTATCATAACAGTCGTTTTTCTAATTAAATGACTCAAAAGAAATATTTTAAATTTACCCGAGTTTGACTATTTCATTGACATGTCTGAGAACTCGCCGTTGGTCTTCAGAGCGGCCCACAATATGCTATATTGACATTTGATATTAAGAATTTATAGACAAAATTCCTGTCATTGCATTTAATTCCAACCTTTTACTGACCAATTAGGTGCATTTTTACTAAAATACCTACAAGCAAGTACATGATGTATTTATGTCAATGTTGGACACAACAGATGAGGAAATTCTGACGACTGACAGATATGATTACATCTACTATCAAAGATGCCTTCCTTCAGGATAATTTAGTGTGTCTACATGGACATGTTGGTTTTATGTTGGTGGTTTTTTTCTTTTTGTAGTGTCTGTCTGATGAGGCCCTGTACAAAAACATGCCAGCACACATGTCGAAGCACACAAGCACATGTTTACCAGCCTTGTTGAGACATCTCATTCCTTAAAGGCTTGTTTTTAATGCTATTTTAATCGCATTCAAACAATATTCAGCACTGTTTACAGGTAGCGATGGAAAACACGAGTTTTGCTGTTCCTAAGATATCCATTTAGAGAGATGAGGCAACTCTGTGAATATGGAGCAAGAAGTCAAAGTGAAGGGTCATCTGCACAACAGTGCTGGTGCATTTGTCAAAAATTCAGTGTGTTGCTCAAGGGTGTGTGGCAAATCTTCAGCATATTTCTTGGGATTTTTGCAAGAGTTGTCTTTTCCTTGAAAAGCGTCTGACTTCCAGTCTGGGTCACAGACTTAGAAAAGAGTCGATCATGTTTTCTGATACAGCTGTTATCCTTCAGCTTAGTCTACACCAACTATATGTGACATTGGTTCCCATGTCTACTCTCCAGCTCCAGAGGCATATTGATGAAAAGTACCATGTGTTGTTTGGCTTCAGACCACAGACACACACTTACTCAAAACAGAAACATACAGTGTCTTGTAAAAGTAGTCACACCCTGGAACGTTTAATGTTACAGCCATAAACCTTGATGCAATTTATTAGGCATTTATGTGAAATACCAACACAAAGAAGTGCATAAATTGAAAGTGAGAAGTGTAGTAGTTGTTTTATTTTTAGTGCATTTTTTTCCAGCTTTCTCTATTTGATAAAAATTTATATGCCTAAATAGTAAATGGAGAACTGCCTATTACTAGAGAAACACCAACCGCTATATTATACCTTTCACTGTGGTTAATTTTCTTTCAAATCATCAGGATTTTGACTTATTGTGACAATGATCAATTTTATATGATGATGTTTACTTGCCCCAAAAACTACTTCTAGTATTGGTGGGATTGTTACAATTTCTGTTTTTTCCACAATTTGTTTCCAGTGAGCAGAAATGAATATAAAAAATAAATAAATGTAGTTATGGAGTGCTTCTTGGTAATGAAATTGGAGAACTGAATGTAGCCTATTCAATAGTCAATTTATTTTTTATTTTTTTATTATGATTTGTTTTTTGTAAGAGCTGTATTTTTATTTGTGGGGCTCTGACTTCAAATACTTGTAGTCTCATACTATCTGTACTTTTGTCAAAAAAGACTCACAAATCTTGAAATATATTTTATCGTCAGTTTTATAGTTATTATTCAAAATTGCTGATACTTTAAGTCTATGTCAAACTTTCCTAATCCCGACCATAAAACATGACACTGTCAACATCTTACTTTGGTGATAACTTTCTTCATCAGAGACGTACAAGTTGGCGAGAAACCTTAAAATACACAGTAATGGTTCAATTCAAAGCACATTCATGTCTTATTTGCTACGACCTAAAAATTGAGGTTTACAGATGCTCTCCATCCAGTCTGGCTGATCGTGAACTATATTGCAAAGAAAAGACAGCAAAATCCTCAAACTACAGAAGCACAAAGCTGACCGCTGAAACATACCCCAAAAAAATACCAACAGGGCTATGTTTGCAGGTGTTTCCACAATGCATTCACCCAAAGACATTGAATATCACTTACTGCAATTTGTTTTGGATTTTTATTTTGAAATAATCTTGCAGAGTGTGACTATTGTCTGAAAAATCTTTCCAGGGGTGATTACTTTTGCAAGGCACCTTTAAAGCAACTGTTTGCAGCTAACTTCATTTTCTCTCACATTGCCTTTGTTCTGTTCAAGAAGATGCAGCAGGTGGCTCTTGTGAATTAAGAACTCTGTTTTCTCTTGTTTTCATAATCCTGACTTGTTTCCCATGTCTTACCTGTCATGGTAATTGCTTACTAAGAAGGCACTTCTGAGTACAGTTTCGGGAGAGTTTCTTGTGCTATGCTTTTTCCTGGTAAAGACCTAACAATTTAAATTACTCAGCCTGTTGTGATGTCGGCTTTGAGCAGTTTTTAGGTGTGGCACCTGACAACAATGGCAGCTCCTAGAAATGGTTGGCTCCTTCGTTGACTCATGACGAATGTGGATGATTAATGCTGTAACTAAGGTTTCAACTTGACTCAAACTTTGTGATTATGATGAATGGGAAAGTTTTGTTTGTTTTTCTGTAAAAGTCTTTTTAGCAGTGCACAATTCCCTGATGCTAATTCATAAATTGTACCATTCCAGTATCTGAGACATTTTTTAATTACAAAACACATTTTTTATTAAAAATCATGTTGCCCAAGTTCCTTGAAAATCATAATTCCATTGCCGCACGTCATCTCAACTAAGTGTTTTGCAGCATTCACTGCCCTTTCTCATGAAAATAATGACTTAATTAAAACAACTCGTAAGCATCTTCTGATTTCATCTTACAAGGAAAACTAATACAAGTAACAAAACAATTATCGTAAGCATTCTTCAGAAACTTTAGTGCTGCTGTGTGCATCATGTTTGTGACTGATCTAAAAATTGGTGTCTTTTAACCTCCATCATAGCGGGTGAGAAAAACAACGTAGAAGTGACAAATAGCCAAGGTAATAATCATGATTTAAATGTTTCGCTAGTGAGATGATTCTGCTTTGTAGTTGTGATGTAGTTGATTTAGGCTTTCAGTGAGTACTACAGGAAACACATGTTTTCATTATTTTAAAAAAAGACCACAGATTTCAATTCCACTCAGTTATATTCATCTTGTCTTTTATTCAAAACAAATTTTGTCTCAGAGCATTTTACAAAATCAACAGATTTTAGTGAAATATGGTGTACAGTCACTTTAGTTCAAACATAAAGATGGATTTAAATTAAATTCCGTATATTCCAGTTTAATCCTAATTGCAAAACAATTCAGTTAAGTTACTAGTCATGTTAGGAGCAAACTGCATCATAGTCCCATTCCCTAATGAAAGGATGATCTGAAAGGAAAGAAAGAAATCATCAACAGCGAAGTTTCATGTTATATTAGGAATAACGCAACAAATTCAAATATATTTAAATAATATTTTTTGCAACAGCAGAAACCTTTAGTAAAATCATAAAGATCCTACAAAGTTTTATAAGTTTCATTGTTCAGGAATATTTATATGGAACGATTGACAGTCTGCCTTAAGGCTACAAGACATGCAAATTTGAGACATTTGTGTCTTGGCTCATAAAGTTTTTATGATTAGTTCCAAGATCTAAAACGAATGCAAAGCTATTTTTGATAATGTCAAAGAAATAGGATTGTAGAAAAATATGTAGAGGATTATTTTTGTTTGTCTTTTTATGTGTGGAATGTTAAAAAATTAATTTAAACGGCATCGTTTATAACTGTTCTGGACTAATATTCTTCTTGTTGACATAAGATTTCTATGAAACTTCATGGATAATGTTTCTTATATGAGCAGTTGTAATTAGCTCAAGCTCTGAATGAGGCTTATCACTGGTTTGGCAGATGCGACACACGACGGAAGCTCCCCTTGTCTCATTATACCAGCTCCTTTGTTTCCTCCATCCCAGGGCTCCTCTCATCTTCTGCTAGTGGTTGTGGCAGCATAATTGAAAACAGACGCCTCTGGAGTTGTTCACAAAGCCACGCCTAAACTTGAGAGGTGTGGAAGTTTAGGGAACTACAGAGAGAGATAAAGGAGGTCAAAATGTGAGGAGAAAAGAACAATTGAAACAGGAGAAGCTGCAGAGAGGAAGGGATTGGAGGAGGGTTCAGGGTGGGTGTAAATGTGTTTTTGTGACAGGCATCTGGAAACAATGTAATTTGGCCGAGTCTGGCTCTGCAGAGAGAACTAATGTTTGTTTAATGTGGGCTTGTCCTGGACATGTAATTGCTCTCTTTACGAGGGAGAGTCTGAGAGGAGGATATGAAAAAAAACATCATGAAACTCTCTAAGCTTTGGCTTAAAGCTGTGTGCTTTCTGCTTGTCTCCTAACGTCTTGGTTTCTCTCTCCTACATATACAACTGAACACACCCCTGTCTCTCTGAATGTGTTGGTGCCGCTGCATCTGGTTAGCATCAGGGAAGAAAGAGCGAAGGGTTTAAGGCCTCTTGAGGCCCCCAGGGAACATCATAGAGGGTCTCGGTCAAAGCACAGGATCTCTCATGGCCCCCCGTTGAATCGCAGAACGAGCTTGCACATACAAGCAAACATTAAAAGAAAGACGTACCCTCTGTGTTGGATTGAATTGCATTGTGTTTCTGTTTATGCTCCCAGCCAGTCATAATGGTTGTCTTACTTCTCTGCCTCTTAGTCTGTTTACTGCTGCACATTTCTGGGAAGGATCCTGCAAGCACACACACACGCACGCTCACACACGCACACACGCAAACACACACAGCCAGCAACCCCATGGACCACCCAGCCTATGTGTTTATGTGTCCTGGTTGAGTCACAATCTGTGATCTCTTTTTAATAGCCAGAGTTGACGCATGCATTAGCTTTGTGGCACCAGTCCACTTGTTTAAGGGGAACAGCAGAGCCAGAGGATTTATCAACAGATAATAAACATTATGCCTTCTGTTTATTATCAGAGCTTTTAGGATTCTGCCACTTTTCTACGAGGATATGCAGTTATTTTTGCAAAAGCCATTTTCCTTGCATTAAGCTGATGTAGTTTATAGTTGAGTCGAAATTGTTTTGGTGAATTTTGTAATTCAGACAAAGATACGGAGGAGTAGTTTTCATCGTGAAAGAGCTCATGCTTGTGCATTTGTAACAGCCTTCAACATTTGTTTGTCAGAATTTGTGTGTAATTTACAACAAAAGGGCATTTGACTCAAATACTTACAACAGTAACGTCACTGACTGGTACAGTACCTTGCTTAGTCATAGCTTGATGCCCCTACATGTTATAAACATTTAACAACTTTAGTTGCACTGTTTTTGTTAAAAAACAAAACAAAACAAAAAAACGGTACAGTGAGTACTTCTCTCATCTAAACAAATGTCTATTGCCCCATCAATGAAGCTGGATGTAAAAAAGAAAAAAAAAACTTTCCATGACTAACTCACAAGTTTGACTTTTGTACAGTGGATGTCCAGACGACAACCAACCATGAATAGCTAAAATCCACAAATGACTGATAATCCCCTTTAAAAAGACTTAACACTGCCTATTTTAACAGTTCAAATGTCCAATACACCTCAATATGCATTAATACACACAGTGGAAACTATTTTAGCACTACTGGAGAAGATCATATCTAGAGGCTTTCTTATTTCCACTCTTGGGTGTTCAGCAAATTGGCACCAAGAAAAATAAATTGTGATCCTGGATTAGCTGTTTTGCAAATGCTAGCCATTAACCTATTAAGTTGCATTTTACTGAGGTATTTCAGCCTCGCAAGAGGCATTTTCTATCAAGTATTTTAGATATGCTCTGCAAAAAGGCATATATAATAAATAATTAGGAGTTGCGTTCCACAGAAATATCAGAGAAATACTCAATTGTGAAATAGGCGGGATATTTTCTTTTCTGTCTGAGACTATTGAAGTTTATAGCCCCCGCTTTCCAGAGTCCACATGGATTTTATCTCATTCTCCAAGGCTATGGAAAATGTTTAATGCATAGTGTGCAAGGAAAGGGGTCAGCATTAACCATCATAAATCGTTTAGCTGGAAGGAACAGCCGATTGACTGCAATAGGAATGTTACATTGCCCTGTCACATTTCTTACTGCCTTTTAATGTAGAGTCCATCCTTCTATCAGTCAATGAATTAACCACACCACCGAGTCTTAAGTGCATACACAGAGAGCTTTTGGACATTCTGAATGAAAATACCTTGAAGAGAGAGAATGTAAAAGAGTTATAGGCTATGTACAGCGATTATCAAAGAATACCTGGTTCTGTTTGGTTTTAAAAAAATAATTATATTATTTGTACCTGCATTTCAGTTCAAAATTATACATACCTATGACAGACTTGAATACAAATTTCTTTAACCTCAACCTAGAAACTTGCTTCTGATAAATCACATTGGAGTATTAGTATTTATGTTGTATTAAAAAAATGGCATGTCAAAAATTATTTACACCATTCTCAATCATCAGTTTAAAAATCTTGGATCGCAGCAATCGCATTCTTCTTACTTGGTCTCCGTTGATGAATTGTATAGTTTTTGAGGTTGGAAGGCCTCTTTTCCAGCACCCTAAGTGTTAATGTCAAGCTCATTAACACTTGAGGGTTTTGCAAGTTTTAAATCCATCTCTTCTCTATCAGAGCAGCTTTAGATGGCTGAATTAACTCAATGATATAACATCAAACTGCAGAGATCCAGTAAATAAACCATTCATTTGATTTAGTTGTGTTAAACCAGGGAACCATTTACATCATCTTGAACACCACTACATGAAAACACTTTTTTTGTACTCAACTTTCTTTGTTGGCCATTTGAAGGCCACTTCTCCCTTTAAAACTTTGCTGTTGAGACTTTTTATGAAATAGTCAAAGTCTGATAGTCAAACTAGTAAAATCAAAATATCCTGTCCTTTCTATCTCAGAAGTCTTGTTTTTGTAGTTCTCATTAAGGCAGTGAGCAACAGAGCTAACCTAGTTTGCTCATCACCTGCTTATTTTAATTAAAAATATATCCCTCCTCCTCCTACCGTCTCTTGTCTAGTTCTCTACATCTATTCCTGAGCAGTGGGTGAGCCATGCCTGCAGACAGCATGTTGGGTTCTAATGATTATCTCCTTCCAAACGATAATTAGAGCAGCCCTGCTGTGCCCTGGTCTTTTTCAGGACTGAGGCACAGCAAACAGAGCACAGCTTCTGTCTGATCAATTAGCACTGCCCACTTTTCTCCCAGAGTTCTCTTGCAGCGGCCAGTGTCATCCCTCTTATCTTTAACCCCACTGCAGATTTTTTTTTTTTTTTTTCTTCCTCCATCACCCAAGTCTCAACCAACTAGATGACACCTACAAAGTGATAATGAGGTCTCACACTGTTAATGGGCTCAAACCTTTCTCCTCAGACAGTGTGGCAGAGCCTGTCCTGAACAGGCTCTGCCACACTGGACCTAAAAAGGTCCAGTGTGCTGCTGCTGTTGCAGCCGATGCTGTTGTTTCAGACGCCGCCGCTTGCCTCATTCTCAGTGTTTGTGCAACAAGAGAAGTTTTGTGCATTGTGTGTGAGAACTGGGGGTAATGAGAGGCTGACCTGGGCACAGTGCTTCACAAAATGGTGCGATTATGACGTAGCTGTTAGGCCATAATGCACATCAGACAATGACCCATTTAAAAAATCTTCCAAACAGTGCAGCCGGCTGCTGCTCAGTCAGTCTGACCCTCTCCGGTTGTCCATGTGGCAGTTTTTTTCCTCTTTCCTTGTTGTTTATATTCATTTTTTGCCATCAAACTTGATTTTGTTTTTAAGCTGCATCCTACTTCACAACAAACTACTTTTTGGTATTAATTTGGAAAGGGCTTACACTTTGACTCATCTCTGTGTCTCTTCTCCCACTATCTCTGTTTGTGTCGGTCTTAGTCAGTGTTCTTTCCTAATATGTCTGCTTTATCTGCCCTGCAACAGCTTGCAATGAGTGTGGCCAACCAGGGATTCTCTAAGCTATTGGTTTAATGATGCCAGCTCCTGCTTTACAGGGATTTGCATGTCTGTCTGTAAACACTCTGTCCTCATACACAAGGATTCCCAGGCAAACATGTACTGCCAGCCTAGAAAACACAGGCTGATGTTGACCACATCCGTTACCTTGTCGCTGCAATTATTAGATGTTTCGCAAATGGTCAAAACCACCTGGAGAGGTGTTAGGCAGACACATGCAGATGGACTCATCTTTCCTCGGAGCATCTGTAGACTCAGTGAAAGGAGTAAAACAGGACCTGATCAACAAGAGACACATTTCTAAGGGCTGTTTTATACTCTGACTCTGCAGCTGAGTTGGAAACCAAGGAATGTCAGGGAAGGACAAATAATGAAAAGGAGATGAGACAAAGAGAAACTGAAAGAGACGTCAGGTGTACTCTGGTCCTTCCAGGATATGCATTTTTTTGGGAGGGTGGGGAGTGTAAAAACAAGTGCACAAGAACAGATTGGAAAGTTGGAGAGGAGAAGGTGGAGCAACCAGCGTATTTAAATCCTGTCTGGGTTTCAAGTAGACCACGGACCTCTTAATCTTATCCTCTTGACAAACACGCACGCAGGGCCAGGCAGACGTCTAGCTAGCCTATTTTCATGTGACCTGAATTCCCCAGTGTGGCATTTTTTCCTCTGCCAGACTAATCTCATTAAGCTGGGTGCTGAGCTGGAGAACAAACACACCAGGCATTCCTCACTCCTACTCTTGCCTTCCTCTGCTGCTTTTGTCTCCTCCTTGTCGCGTTCGTTCTATCTCCATCAGTTCCCCCCACCCCTCGGCCCCTCATCTTGTACGTTCCCATTTTGGTCGCTGTCTTCATTTCTTCTGCCTCCTCTTCCTCCTACTCAGTTGTCTCCCATATGTGTGCCTGCTTTCTGTCTAATTATGGCCTGCCACTGCAGAACAGAGGAGAGCAGGTCTAGCTAGGCAGCGGTGTCGAGGAAGGAGAGCCACCTCTGCCTCCAGACATGCAATCAGTCCTCATTATGGCTGGCTGTCCTGCCTTCCCCCTGCCTCCTCATGTCTAGCATGTGAAGCCTTCAAACACCTTCACAGGCTTGTGGAAATCAATCCAATACATTATTGCATCTGTGTTGCAAGCCTAATTCACAGTCTATGCACAACTGAATGCTGTTATTTACAATTATCCTAATCCCCTGGCTACTTATGAAAGGCTGATTGTGTGTGTGATGTTGTGGGGTGGAGGGGGAAGCCACACTGCAAGCTAAGTTATTTATAAGATAAGGACTAGTTTTCAAGCAGGGCGTACAAGATGGAATAAAAAATGCTACCACATGCTGCTCTGTTACAGATGGATAACCCAGATTGGACGAAATCTCGGCTTCCCATCGGTTTGTTGCGGCAGTCTTGCCAGGTTCCTGTTTTGAACATGCTATCGCCAAAGCCACAGTCAAAACAGGTCATCAGAACAATAATGTTTTCTGTTCAAATCAAACCTTGACTGTAGGTCATAGGTTTGAAATGCTGCAGATGGCACGCGGAGATCTTTTGAGTCTTTCCAAATAGAAGCACACATGAGACGAAAATGTCATTATTCTAAATGCGATTTTAATAGAATTGCAATACTTCCAGAAGAGGTCAAGCACAAACTTTCCCTCTCAAGTTGTAGAAAAGATTACTTTGTCTTCAATCTAAATAAAAGAAAATTAATAAATAGGGAAAATATGTCAACAAAAATATGTTTGCTGGCTAAGTATTGTCAAAAGGCTCTTAGAGTTAATAAGTTATAATAAATTGTAGCTTTCAACATGTTTGTGTAGACTACTGGATGTTTGGGCTAAAAAGTCTGCTTCAGCATATTGTCCTAGATCAGATAAAGGAGACAATTTCCAGAACAGAAAAGGTGTTCATTGATGTTCAATCATTCCCTGTTTGATTGATTTCTCTCATTTCTGAGCTCCTCTTACATCATGAGTTGGTTAGAAGTTGAATATCAATTTTCCTTAGTATATTGGGTTCCTACTCACTCTCAAAAAGCCTTGAATTTCATCTCTGCAATTTCCAGACCAGTATCGAAAAAATATTTTAATGTCCAAATGTTTTTTTTCCCTTTCCTACCTTATGTTCCTTCTTTCCAGTTTCTGCTTTCTCCTGGTGCCAGATTCATAATAAACTTTGGCATGTTATATTTTACAATAAGGCTAAAGGACTGAGGTGTGGTAATGTCAGTAAATTGATGCACACACACACTATTGGAAAATTCTTCATCTGTATGAATTTCACAGTAGATTGCATTACTAGTCAGTCAGTATATGTGTTTTTAGGGTCAATGATATTTTTGCATGGAACATTAGATACTGAATTATACATGTATGCTTATTGTATGCTATTTCCTTGTCTTTCAGATCTACTTGACTCTTAATCTTGTTTACATTAGCAGCACACTCCTGGTGCTTAACCATATAACAGCCTTTACAGTAGTTCATTTCACTAGAGATTCAGGATAATCACAGAAACCGGTCACGTATTGTGTTGCTCTGTGTATAGTCAGCCATTAGACCGATTTCATGAAAAAAGACACTGCATTTGGCTAAGCTGCTTACAATGTTCTTGACTCCTGTGATCTTTGTGTTTTCTCCTCTCAGCCTCATCTTAGCTGCTGAGCTGCCAGCCTTTTAACTCCAAACGGCCCGAGATGCAATATGTGCTGATTTCAGTTTTAGGCTACTATTGCTGCATGTTGAAGTTGTTCTCGGGTGTATGAACAAGAATGTGAACAATGAATAAATATTTAAGATAAATAAAATATGAGTAGTTCTAAACATTGATAAGTATTTTCCACCTTGTTTATTTTAGTTACATCTCATTGTCAAACATGCTCAAACATGGGCATCATTGTCAGGGTCAAACCATATATTTTTCAAGCATAGGGTTAGGTTTGGAGAATTTATTTTCACCTTAAGCAGGGCGTGTGCCAAAGAGCAGCGCTGTTAACTGAGCAGGGTAAAAACATGTCATGAACTGGCCCATTAATGTTTCGGTACCATAAGAGTTGCATTCATTCACTTGAACTATGTTGCTATTCAGACATTAACTTGGTTGAATTTCACCTGCGTTGAAGTTATTTCCACAGACATTGTCTGTTTGATCTTTAGTGTGTAGCTTAACAGACGCAGTGAGACAGAGGTAAAAACCTGTTTGAATTACAGAGCGTCAGCACAGGTACACTAAAGATTTCAACTGAAACAAAACTCCTCAGGGCTTGCTGGCTCCTATCAGCTGCTTTAATGTGTACCTATTGCGCCATAATTATCATCTAACACCCTCTATAGAGCGACATTTTAGAATACAGTGTTCAAAAAGGGTAAAATCATCTCCTTAAAACAACCAAAAAAAATTATGTTCTCATAGAGAACAATCACCTTTTGATTAATTGATCAAATTATGACTAGTGAGGGAGAATGCCAACAGGATGTTTATTTAATCTTGTAAACAACAACAAAAAAAAACTTAATGGAAGGCACTGGCCATTAACTTGATGTACCCTAATTATTATTTGAATCATCTCACCCCATTCTTTGAAATGTTTTGCTTTTAATTAAAACTTCATTAGATTTTGGATGGACCAGACCAAATTTTTGTGTTTATCTTATTGTGTGTTTTAGTTTCATCATTTTGAAATAACTTTCATACTACAAAATGAAAGTTTTGTAGTACTTTCAAAAGTACTACCTCGGGATAAAACCAATTTGACATTCCATATTTTCTTGTTGGGACTGTGAGACGTGCTTTGTTTATCCCATCCAATTGAAAACCTTTAAAAACCTTTAGATCTATTCTGAAAACAATTAGAATAGATCTGGCAAATTTCATAATAGATACTTGATATTTCATTTTTAATATGAAATCTATGATGGTGATATTCGCGCTTCAGGCTTTGTTTCAGCTTTGAGGCATTTTTTCCAAGTTGTCATATGAAGATAAAGCAAAACAGTTTTGTTGGATTTAGATTTCTTTTGTCTTCTGGATGACATAATTATTTTCGGTGAAACCTTTTGGATTGTTTTTACAACCGTTGTCGTTTTTGTGGAAATCCTCCATCTTCCCCAGAACTTTGACAGTTCATAGTCATCTGGTTTTTTTTACTTTCCCACGGTGTCTACATTTTTTTTTTGTTGTTTGTGCCACCATGATCATGGCAGACCGGGCCTTATCTAGTCATGGTGGCGTCTGTCTGGCTTACAGACACATTGTTATGAATACAGTAACTAAAGGATGAGATATAATCTTTATTCCCCAAGCCAAAGGTTCTTCTTTTAGAACAGATTGTTTCATGTGGGTAAACAGCTTGCTAAGATTTCTACTGATGATTGAAGTATTTTCTCAGAAGTTCCTTTTTTTTATAGCTTCCAGCTCTCTTACTTTGAAACATTGCTATTGGGCTGATAAACTGATGGTCTTTATTAAGATGTACATTTTGGTTTAATGCTCAAATTATTTGAGCAGTCTGGCTTTGTTAGAGTTCCAATAAGCAAAATAGACAATTCTTGTACTTTTGGAGTGTTTTGCATTGACAGGTATTTCTTCCTTTCTAAAGAACTGGCCAGTGTATATAGCCTTGGATAGAGTTTACAAATCCTCATACATTTGGCCTTGTTTGTTTTGTTTTTTAGCTAAATTAAAAAAAAAGAATCAAGAATAACCCCTTCATGACAAAAATTGCAGTCACCTGGTACTTTGCAGAACTAGCCCAAACATCTTTCTCAATATGTAAATGTGTCTGCAGTTAAAAACACTTCCAGGCCCTCATAAGTTGCTGCACTTGTGTTGTAAACTAAAAATTATGACCCAACATACAAACTGTCTGTTGAAACGAGGGGGGAAGATTACGATACTGTTCTAAGAATGTTAATCAACACGAAGTGTGGTAAAACATCTTTGTTTCCAATCAGACATGTCAGAATGTGAGACGAGTTCAAACAAAACAAGATGATTAAGTGAAAAACAATACAGGTAGGTAATGGAAGGAGTCAGACCAGAAGCATTGCATGAAAATAGGAAATACACAACAAAAGAAAGAGAACCAGAGCAACTCAACCACAAGGAAATGAGTAAAAGAAGTGGGGTTTACATTAGGGAAATAAAATCACACTGAAGACTGCATTAATAGATGAAATGGATCATTATTCCCCTTCTTTTTAATGATCATTTATTAAACAGGAGGGAAAAGACTGGCAAACATTTTAAAACTGTGAAGCTGTAGCTTTTATTTTAACCAGCAGGATCCTCAAGTCGTGTTACATTTGATCTTGAAAATGTAACACTGTCACGCTCTAAACCAGAAAAAATCAACAGGAATGGGTCCTGAATTCAGAAGTCTTAAAGACTTCTGTACTCAGAAATTTACCTGAGTTACCCTGAGTTCTGTATTTGATATGAGTTTCTACTGTTTTGAAAATGTATTGAAAAATATAAACTTGTATTTAGTCATTTGGGAATAATAAAAATGTTCGGGTTTTAAAAAATTAGGCTTCAAGCTTTCATCTCTAGTGATTATTTAAAGTCACATCTTTCATTTGATACATCAAAATATGTTTTAGTTACTGACACTGAACCCACAAATGAAGACGTTTTAAATAGGTTTTTAAAATATCTGAAACATCTTATTGGAACTGTATGTTACGATGTTTAGTTTATTTTTAATCCGACTACCCGTTACATGCCAAACAAGGCACTGACTGTCCTATTTATTTAAATTTTTACAGAGATCACACATCATACTGATTTTAAGAATCTATGTAATGTGAAGAAGTCCAGCTATAGATTTAGAAATAGTGTGAGAATGCTAGTAGAAGTTTGCACTGAGGTTAGAAGCCACCTTCAGCCTCAAGGTGTTTCACGATAGAAAGGAAAAACAACCTCTAACTAAGTAAATGTTTTGTGCTTAAATGTCCTTAATGTTACAAAAACAGCTGGAAAAGGCTATTTGATGTTAATATTTGGAGGAAACTTGAATATGTCTGGTACATTTATAAACCAAGAAAAGTTTCAAAAACAAATTGATTTCATGCTTCTGAGTGTTTTCAAGCTTTTAAATCAGTGGAAAGACAGACTTGCATGGCAGAGGTTCACTGCCCTTTATGTCTTAGATGTTTGCCTGCCCTCCTTAGCTTCTCAACAACTTTACCATCAATAGGCCTAAACAGCCTATTGATGATTTTTTTGAATAAGTTCTGTTCATTCTGGAAAACGTTTAAAACAGGCAGTGGAGATGCAGTAAGGACCACCGTTTTATGTCATGCATGGCTTTTGTTGCTAATAGTGGTTTGATTAACACAACTATTTGGACCTCCGACTGGCGTTTTTCCGACTTGCAGCTGACATACTGTTAATATCCAAGTTCTGGTTTCTGAAAAACAAAATGCTGCTTAATCATGATTGTCTCTATTTTCAGTTGTCTGATGCGTTGTTTCTTCTGGCTTCATCCTTCTTCTTGAACTCCTCAGTTGTCTTGATTTTTGTCTGCTAGCCTGCTTTGCTTGAGGAACTTTGTAAATAATCCCTCTGAGTCATCCACTTAGGTCCATGCTTTTTCTTCTCTTATTCTCACCAGCCTCTCCTCCGTCACTGTCATCCATCATTAGTGACACTTCTCAGTCCCCCATGGGAAAGCCTACCATGTCGTGACCTGTGGCTTATAAGATCACCTCTCTGTCCCTGCCTAAGACTCATCTTACTTCTAAGCTGACATTCCTTCGTCTTTATCTTCATCCCTCGTTCCCTCCCTCTGCCATTTTCCTCCACCTTTTCTCACCCACCCTTCACCAAGAAGCAACCATTTAAAGACGCAATAATAAGTAAAACCACTGTAATGTGAAGCCAATTAACCTTTACATCCTCCCTATTTCCCCCCAAGGCGCAGGACCTGAATGTGATTGAGGAGGTGATCCGCATGATGCTGGAAATCATCAACTCCTGCCTCTGCAACTCCCTGCACCATAATCCCAACCTGGTGTACGCGCTGCTTTACAAGAGGGAGCTCTTCGAGCAGTTCAGGTCCCACCCATCCTTCCAGGACATCATGCAGAACCTTGACACGGTCAGTCACTGAAAATGAACAGTGTCTGATTTGTTGTTGTAAGATTTGTGACTCATCTAACTAACATTTATTTTAATAATTGATTATTCTATCAGTTATTCTGATGATTGAGTAAAAAAATTGCCCCATTCTGCAAATTTTTCATATAACCACTTGAGCCTTTTTTATATACAATATTAGAAATACACGAAAGATAGAAATAAACAATTCAATTCGTGTTTAAATCAGAAAAACATTTTACTACCTAAAACGCAGTAGCATTCCTTTAGGATGCACTTGGTCATTTATAGTGAAGGATGCATCTGCAACTAAAAAAATACAACATCAACATGTGAAAATCTCAGCCCTTTCTGCTTGACTTAACATTTGACATTAACCAATTAATGATTGCATAGCAAAAGGTGCTTAATAGGAGATTTTCTTGACTGAATTTGAACCAGGTGAAGCATAAACTATGCCACTTGAGGAGTTTTGGATAGAACATATTCAAAGAAGTTTTTTTTCTTTTTCTCTTTGATGCAAAATTAATATAATTTTGTACAGTTTTGGCTTTATTACTACTCTCAGTATGTTGTTCTTCCAGCAAATGACCTTTTTTGAGTCTGTTTACTCCAGTTAACGATGAATCGATTACTAAATTAGCTAATGATTCTTTCAAAAGTCCACTTATCCATTAATCATTTCAGCCCATCATTACAGGGATAAATTTCCATGTATTCTGGGGGGATTTTATTTAGTGTATCCTAATACAGAGTACAACATTATAAAGTGAAAGAAATGTAAATGTATGTTTTCAAGTCTGGTGTCCACGCTCAGCCTCCTTTACTTGGAGACCCTGAATAAAACTCAGTACAACCAATAGCCTTCAGATGTCATCTAGTTGGAGAACATTATTGAACAAAGTTGATGACGAATATAAGGCAGAGCTGTCCTGATAAAGGAAAGCATATGGCACAAATAAAATGCCAATGAAATGCATTAAAGTGAACTGTTACTGTGGCAAAATGTGAAAAATTTCAAGAGGCACATATTTATAGGTTTAAGGAGCTGTGGATGAAGGCTGTAGATTTGTCTTCTGTGTCCTAACCTTAAGAAAGCCTCTGAACTGAAACATGTGCAAACTGCATGGGTAACATGGAGCCTACAGCATGTGAAACACCCTGAGTTAATCAGTCCTTGTGTGTTGAGAGGCTTTGTCTCTTAAAAATTATTGAGTGTGGGTGAATAAAGATAAAGAACATAATCCAGAGCTGTGTTTTATATCTGTGGCAGCCATCTAGGCAAGGAAGTAAAGCTTTCTGCTCTATCTGCATGTGGTTGCTGCATGCATCACCCTGGGGTTCGCTGTTATCCATAAGTATGAGGGAAGCACGTCTGCTAGGAACCCTTGGTTCAGACCACTTCCCTCAGGCTATTCTCTGAAGATTTCCTCGTGCTTGCAAATTCATGTGTGCTAGCATGAGATCCAGGATGAGAGGCTGCTTTTTTGCTATTCTAAATTAAGCCCATATGAGAGGCCTACAAAGTTAATGAAAAGATTAGTATTAGATTGAGACGCACACTACACTCATCCTGCAGAAGTGTTGAATTTTATAAAGCAACTGTTGAGCTTAAGCAGAGAAAATGTTGCCTGTGGAGGCATTTTTTTCTGCTGTTGGTGACAAAGAAGGGGCATAAAAAGAAGGATTTTTTTTTTAATTTTTAAACATTTCCTCAGAGGACATCCAGCCCAGCCGTAGAAACACAAAATATGCTTCCCTCAATTTCCTGCTCAAGTGTAAACCCAAAGGACATCAAATAATTTAAGCTCTGCTGCTGGGCTTTTTCTAAGTGTGATTTAACAAAAAAATGCTGAAATCGTGTTGAATTTGAATCAGATCCCATTTAACAAAAACAGCATTCATGCAGTTTTGAATTTTGCCTTTTAACCTCTTATTTTTGACTTTTCCCGGCTACTGTTATTTATTATTTGGTGCCAAATACATCTTCTGTAGTCCTGCACAGCGTGGAAACATTTTTGTTCATGAACCCGTAGATGAAGTACGGATAATAACATAATCAATTTATTATTAAATTGATTATGTTATTAGTTTCATTATTTTGTTAAGGAAGCAGGATTGTCATTCAGTCGTGGTTCTTTGTAAGGTCATCTATGTCACTGTTTCAGTAGGACTGACTTACAAGAAAGCAGTAGTACACATGCATTATATTACTAGCGCTACACATGCAAGATTGGCCACTTCATCAAGTGAAGTATCCTGAATGGGGTCAGATTTCTCTCTACAACATGACACACTGTAGAGACAATTTACAGCTTGGTGTCCAGGAGGTGTGATAAATAAGTCTTCAAGGCTTCTCAATCAGGAAAACACAATAAACAACATTTAATTTAATTGTGTTTGGGTGTTTTGTGGCATGAAATGTATTGACAAGAAAACTTAGAGTAATAACTAGTGAACAGTTCTTCCATGAAGATGTTTATTGCCTTGATGTTTAGATATTTAATTATGAAAGCTTATTATTTCTCATACTCAGAATCTGGACAGCTCACAGTTGCATTTGATTTTTGAAAACATTGAAATTTGATTTAAGAATTACAAAATATACCAGTTTGCTTAATTCTGGTTCTGAATATGCAAACTCACAAGTGGACGTCAGCCTGCATAGGATTCTCAAGGTGTAATGACTTAATAAAAATACCAAGTTTTCACATTTTCACAGTATTTACTAAAATAGAACATGAATGACTTAACCTAATGACTTTTTGTTTAATAAGGAACCTACAATATTTTCATACTTCTACTAGAATGACTGATCTGTTGATACTTAGAATTAAATAAAAGTACACTTGGAGGATAATACTTTTATGTTGGAGGAATTACTCAGACTGTCTGCTCAGGTGGCTAGCCAACTGTGGTTTTGAAACAGTGCTACATTAATGCGTGCTGGGTAGGGCTGTTTTGGTTTCCACACCAAGACTTTATTTATATTTTTCGCAACTAGAAAATTAAAAAATGTAAGTGAGGCAAAGGAATACTAGCCTTTTTTCACCTAGTTGACTAGCAAATACTCTCTGGCTTCTCATTGATATTCCTTTAAACTGTAGGAATGGTATGATGGAAAATTTTAGACATTTTCAAAACCATAACTTGTAGAAACCTTGATATGAGAAATCTGCCAAATCCTACTCAAAAGCACAATGTGGTTTGCGGATCCCCCTCCAAACAACTGTAGTATAAGTAAGTTCCTGATTGTCTGTCTCCTGGTACGTGAACTTTAGGTGATAGGATTCTTCAGTCAACGTCTGGAGCAGGCTGGAAGTGACCTGTCAGTGGAGAGGGTTCAAGAGGTCATCATGAAAGGAGCCCAGGCCTTGCCTAAAGACAGACTGAAGGTAAGATAACACATGGGACACCACAACAGAGGTGATTGTTAATGAAGGCTGTCTACAGAAAAATGAAACAGTACATGTGTAATGTAAACAGGCCGTAGACTGCGAGGTTCTGCTTGTTGCATGGTTGCAGGGTAACTGAAGACAAGCTCACGAGTTTGTCTGCACAGAGGAATGGGGAGAAGTATTAGAAGTGGAAGAGGAAGGGTTCAAGGAAGATATAAAAATGGCTACTGAGACCTGAGACAAAAGACCAAAGCCCAGTTCTCATCAACATTAATGCATATCTCCCTTCCATCTCTGCTGGCCTGCTACATGTGAACATGTAATGACATTTCAAGGATATGGGATGGGGGAGCTCAGGGGCACTTTGTCATGGACACATAAGATTGTAGGGAGAGGGGCGGGAGGGGACATAAATCTGCCACCGCGCCTCGTTACCCTACACTCCTGGTGGGTTCGCTAACCCCTCCCCTCCCAAAGCTCCTCCATTAATCAGTGAGGGAATATGTAACCAGGGGTCTCCACACAGCACTCCCCACCACCACAGAGGCTCTTAATTGCCTGTTTCATCATGTGTTTCATGTTCTATACTTGGCGGCGGGCTGCAAGGCATTTGTCTCACTCGCCGACACTGAAGAGGGATGGTGCATCGCCACGAGTTTATGTGGGTTTCCCGTCTCACTCCCAGTCAGCACCTTGAAGCATTAATGCAGCAATCAACCATAAATCCATAGAATTATACATGTGTGTAACCCTGCTCTGTCCTTCCGAGTGGCGCACATCCAGAAAACACCAGCTGAAATGTACATGTATGTGATTCATAATTCTACATTTGTACCTTTTTATTAGTTTTTCTTATGCCATGTCAACTGGGTGCACGACTGCAAGTGTGAAGCGAGTGACTGCAAATGTGTCGTTGAGTTTCTCATTGACTCTCCAACCATCTGAAAGCTTTCCAGTTCCACTGGGTGAAGTGAACCGAAAGAAATATCTGGGCAATGTCTCCTCTGAGAGAAGTCCATGCTGTCTGATGGTACCATTAATCAAACAAACAGCTGTCTCTCCTCTTCTGCCTTCCTTCTCCCTATGAGCTCATCCTGCTGTTGAGCCCCCAATCTAAAGAAAATCCATATGTTAGATGAATGTTGTGTGGAATCGTCAATAATTACTCTGCAAAAGGAGAATTGGTGACTCAATCAGTTGAGCCTTCAAGGCAGTTGGGAAGAAAGAGATGTGAACACTCTCGGTATTCTCCAAAGAAAACACATTGAGCCTGAGCATGTTATTCATCTTGGTTAGTCAATCACAAGTACAGCTAGTCTATCCTGTAGTAATTACTTCCGATGAGGAGGTCATGGGGTTTATATGCTTTTGTTTCTAGCCAGAGTGGAAAAATAAATGTCAGATTTCATCTGTTTGTGTGTAAACTTGTTGATTTTTTTTATTTTTTTATTTTATTTTATTAACATTATATTATGTGTTTTTTCCACTTTGTGGAAACTAGGCCTAACATCCCTAGTTTCCACTGTTTGCTCCAAAACAGGATCACTAACGCTGAAAAGTTGCTCCTGCCATTGCATCAGGATTAAAATATTGTCCTACACCCATAAACTTATGATAATTTCATACTGTTTATCAATCAATCAATCAAATTTTATTTGTATAGCACATTTCAGCGGCAAGGCATTTCAAAGTGCTTTACATCATATCAAAAAACAGAAACATGGTGCAACATAGAATCAACAGTAAAAACAATAAAAA
>CAEFZX010028135.1:0-81557 GCA_903066825.1 Alfaro cultratus | reverse complement strand
GTGGAAAAATCAGTTTTTAGGTTTGGGGCCATTTATGTTTCACATAGGCCAAGGTTGGTTTGAACAGATTTTAAATGGACAGCTGCTCGCTGTTAGCCAGAGACTTGAGCACGGCGTTCTCCCGCTCCAGCACAGAGTTCCTCTCAAACAGCTCCTTGATCTGCTCCTTTAACACCTCCACCTCCTCACGCACTGCGTACATCAGATGGCTTTTCACCAGGTCCTGCACAGACACATGATTTTATTCAAAGTTGCTTTACTTCAATAATTTAATACAAAATCTGAAACTTAATTGAATCATAGACTAAATTATTTGCTCATTTTAGTAATTGACAGCTAATGTCCACCCAAAATTCTGTTTCTTTAAGAATTGGAGTACTACAAAAAAAAAAGATAAAAAAAAGTATTTTTTTTTGTTAGAGAAAGTGTTGCTGAACATTTTATTTTTTTGGACAAAATAATAATTAAAAAAAGGCTGGGAATGAAGGCAAACATGGAAGACTGTGTTCATGTTTTAAATCTATTTCTGACGACTTTGTGCATTTCATTTAAATATTCTATTAATTGTATTGTTAAGAAGGTAATAAAAGTGTTATTTTTTTTAAAGTAAAAACAAAATTTTTAGAAACTTCTATAGTGTCATGATGAACACAGTCATGAGGCAGGATGCCGAGTCAGTAGAGCAGCAGATAATTATTGAAGTCCGACAAAAAGCACACAAGGAGAAAGTTGACAGGAAGGAAGACATTTGGAGAAAAAGATTGCAAAAAAAAAAAAAAATCCAAAGTCAAAAGCAATGAAAGTTTCCATTCCACCTCAGCAGAATCACATACCGACTGTCTCCGTGTCACGCTGCACTGATGCAGTAATTTATGCAAAAGGAGCCCCAACCAAATACTCAGTGCATATGCAGTACAGTAGATGGACATACTTAAAGTAGCCCCACATTTCTGTATTAAAATCAGCTGAATTTGTTCTGATGTAATATTTGAATTTTCTGACAAACTGAATAGTGGGATTTTGCTAGCTTTATAAACCATAATTCATCTATAATGGAAATGAAGGCCTGAACATATTTCACTCTTTCTCATGAATCTAAATAAGTTGGAAGTTCCACTTTCTGCAATGAATTAAAGAGATAAATTAAAATTCTGATGATTTTAGTTAGAATATTTTCTTATAGAGAACAAATAATTGATGAGCTTACCATTGCCTGTTCAATTTTATTATCAATGGCAACAATGTTGGTTCCAGAGGCACTGAAAGAAAAAAGAAAGAAAGGAGTTAGATTAGCTTTAGCTTCCCTGCAGAAGTTGGTCATTTATCCTGAAACACCAACAAAACACCCAATACAGTTCTTTTATAGCAGAGTAAAGAGGGTAAATGATCTCACTTCTACAGAGAAAACCAACCGCCTTAGAGACAGCTTTTACCCAACAGCAATAAAAAAACTAAATGCAATCAAAAATAACCATTAATCATCATGACTGATGTGTATCAGCTATTTGTTATTTACTTCTTACACTGTGCGTAAATTTATCTTTTTTTGCCCGACTGATGGCATTTCTCAAATTTCGTTGTTCATGTGACAATGACAATAAAATATTATCTTATCTTATCTCTAAATATTGTCTTTATAACACATAATCAGTGTTAACCTTTCATAATAAAATCAGAAACTCTAAAGAGATTTTCTGGGCACTGCCATGTCCCGGCCTCTGGAGGCAGTGCTGATCACATAAAGGACGGAAACACAGAAGTGAAGAAAATGGAGAAGACAAACTTGGTTACAATGGCACAATACTTTATAGGCGGAACATCTAATATTTCCGGAAATATTTTAATTTGATAAAAAGGAAGGGAGTGGAAGGAACGGCTTTTATCTGAAAAACGTGGCAAATAAAATCCAGTAAAAGAAACAGGCAGGAGAAGTCACTTAATTAGGAGCACTTAATTATTACTGAAGGGAACAAACAGGAAAAAAGGACAAAAATTTTTACTCCGTTGTAATCCCAGTGAGTTGGTTCTACACAGTATTGACTCGGGAGGCGTGAATACAAATAGAATCAAATTTATTATCACACAGAGGGGAAACTTAGGCGTGTAACCGCAGCATCGAGGTATGCGGGTTTACACAAAAGTCTTCCAAAAGTGTTATAAAAATATATAGAATAAGATTAGCAATAACAGCAATAATAGTAATGATATACTGCACAAGATAAACATACTATGCAGTTATCGGAATAGAAATATTGTACTCATAATCCAAGCTATAAATGATCAGAATGATTTTGATTTATTTAAACTCATACCATTTCACACTTATGAACTAATTCTGTTGGTTTGTCACATAAAACACTGAAGTGTGTGGTAAGTGAGACAAAATATGAATCCTTTCTGAAAAACACTGAATATGAGCAAAATTACTTTTCTCCACTAGAGGGCGACAGAGAGCTTCATGTCCAGCAGCATCAGCCTGACTTGAACAACTGTCCCTCAATGCAGCAGCAATCTGTAAACTGATATCCACAAATTCTCATGAGTTTCTGAAACACACAATATTTTTGAAAGACCTGAATCTCAATCCCAGCATGCCTTGCAGCACAGTCCCCGTCCCGTCAGCCCTTGAACCCTACCCTCGACCCCCTACCGGGGACAAGATGTCCTGTTCCTCCGCAGTCCGTCCGGCTGGTGTGAGCGAGACGGGCGGAAGCGCTCGGCTGATTGTTATCAGTGGGATGTGCTGGGGAGGAATACTTCCCATACCTCTGCTGCCATGACGCCCCATCACTCATTTTATTCTCTCCTTCCCTCTGATTCGTTCCTAAGATACGACTAAGCTACATGGCCCGCCCGGCCACCTGGCCTCACGCCGCTCCTGAACGCCGGCTACGAGAGATCCACTCTGCGACACGCCCATCGCTGCAAGACATAAATTTATTCTTAATTCCTTCCTCCCCACATAGACCGCATTATCCCCCCACCCAGCCACCACCACGAGGGTGAACCGTTTCATAACCCAAAGCTGCGAAAAATGTGTGTTTAATTTAGGCACAGTGAGCTCTCCTAAACTTTTCCTCCCTAATGGAATTTTTTTTCCTCCTCTCAGTCTATAAAATAAAGAGCTGATGGACTCTGGGTTCCACCCTTGTTGCTTCAGTGACTTTTGACAGTACAGAAAACAAAAAACACACTCTGTACACCCCACTGCTCCGCACTGCCCCGGTGTGTTTGGGTTCACACCAGCCCACCATTTGCCTACTTCTGAAAATGACATAACTTGATTTGTAATTTGAAGACACAATGGCACAAACAAACCACACAAAATTTCTCTTATACCTCTCTAATCAGATCTGATCAACACTTAATTTGCTTACTCAAACAATCTCGTGTTTGCGGCTAGACATTCATCTAGGTACCCTAAAACCATTCACAGATAACCCAAACTGCAACAGATCTTCTGCTGTGGTTCCTCCTCCCAGAACTCCCAATGATCTCACTTCTACAGAGAAAAAAAAAGAGAGAGAGAGCAAGAGAGAGAGAGAGAGAGAGAGAAGCAGTCTTCCCTGGAGCTTTTCCTGCAGAACTCCTGTAATCACATCAGGGACTAGAAGATGAGGAAAATTCGAAACATCAGTGTGTGCTGTCAGTGGGACTTGTGCCAGTGACGGATCTGTAACCATGGTGACCGGAAAACATCGATAACACAACAACCGTTCCTATGGAATGGTAGAAGATTTGTGGGCTCAGATTCTTGTTAAACCCTGAAGGTTTGGGTTGATGCTCGCGACTTTAGCAGTTGCGCTGATGCAAGCAGAGAAACAAAGACCTATCAGTGCCATATTAGGACACCATCTGGCAATCAAAGAACTTCCAGGAACAACTGGAAGTTCTTTCAGGTAAGCAGGAGGAGAGGCTTCTGGAAACCACACAACGAGTGACTGAAGAAATTTCTTCATGCTTTTGGGGGCAATTAGTACAGAAATCCATCTGTCCTCAACTCAGTCCCCTCAAAAGGAGACTGTGTCGGTACTACAGTGTGTAAAGTTGAGCCTCTGGAGCTAATGGGCTGGGCTGAAATGAAACAGAATGCTAATGTGGGTTTCAGCTTACTCTTGATTGTGCAACAGATACTTCTGTAAACCTCTACATCAACACGGCTGACATTTACAAGCTCTGCATACGGGTTCCCATACAGCAATGGCAGTTAAACAGGAATACCAATAAAAGTCCACTAGAGACAACAAAGTATAGAAGGGCGAGAATCTCATGGGGCCGTCAAACTGTTGTCATTTGTGACAGATCTGCTGATGTGTTTAAGAGCAGCAGGGTTCCCGCTGCGGCGAAGCGCTTTTACAGTCAGCCTTCCAGGGTGATAAGACGAGAGCAGAGATCGGCAGGCGAGATCCGGATGACGGTATGACTTCACCTGGTCAACGGAGACGCATACAGTATATTCACAGCCCTCCAACTTTTTTCCCTGTATTGTGAATGTATCAGTAGCTGCGTTTCCATTGCAAATGAGCGCAAATATTTGAATACATTTGCCGTGTTTCCATTAAATAAGAAACTAAAAATCACACTGAATAAGCTTGTTCACACAATAAGTCACTAAAAATCATGGCAGCGATGGATATAAACAGTTACATGAGAAATAACAATAATTCACCCGTGGTAGTACTGCTCATCATCCATCAGTCATCATCATCATCAGGCGTTGGACAATCTTCTTATACTTGGGAGCGGCTGTTCTGTGTATTAAGGAAATTGCCATTTGCGATTTTACAGAATAGCTGTGGATTCGACATGTTTGACTGACGCACAACTTTTTATGAACTGTGCATCTTCTGACCGCACACGATCTGAAAACCCCCAAAACAAACCATCATCCTGCCACTTTCTGTTATAGTCTGCCGTTTTCGCCAGCAGTAACATCCGGTTGTGATCATGTGACTCTCATGATGCAAATAGATCCATTTCAATATGGCAGACAGAGGAGTAAAGAGAAGCAGCAAAAGCAAATGAAATGGATTAGCACTGACTGCTACTGGAGATTCTTCTTGCTCAAAGATTTATAGTCTGAATGACTCTTTGATGATACTTGAATGATAAGAGTTACAAGAATTATTTTCCCTTTGGTATAAATAAATTAAATTAAAATTAAATATAGTGTGGGTGTTTTTCTCATTTCAGTCAACAGACAACTTCCACCGGTCGTGCTAAACGCGTTCTTTCATAAGCATGCACCATGAGTCGTCAGAGAACATAAAGAGGAAGTACAAAAATTGCAACCGAGCAAGCTTCAGAGGATAATTTGGGTGGTAATGTCATGCAAATGAATCGAGTTGTAAAACTACTGAGGGTCACATCATGTTTCTATTTAGAGCTTCATCTCAGCAAACAAGGTATAAGGAAATCAAATGACAGGGAGCTGGTGGGTTTGTGGTGAGAACCCAAGACTGAGAAAAAAAAAAAAAAGGAAGTAGTTGACTGTTCATAAACCATTTACTGAAACTTTTTCTGCACTTATAGAGTCAGTTTTAGATCAGTTCATTCGTAATTTAAAGGAAAAGTTACACATTATCAGAGCTGGTTGTGTCCTTGTAAAAGATCAGGTAAAACTCACAGTACCTGTTTTCAAGTTGCAGATGCGAGTTTGCCAAGTTATTTTCTTTCCATCTAAACCTAACAAAACACAATCGGCTAAAATGACATATTATTACAGGGGCAATTACTTGTCATCATTCCACCTATTCCTGCACGTTTCTCATAAGAACCTACAGACACACTCTTTACAACTACCTTCCTACGAATCAGTTTGCCTGAAGACAACTCAGCACTTCCATTTGCCACAACACTTCAGAGAGCATCTACTCACATTTATGGAACGAATGGGACTCTAAGACAAACGGCACAGCACCACTGTGAACATACAAGACGAATTAAAAAAAAGATCAGACCTGCAACTATGAGGAGTTAGAAGAGAAAGAGGGAAAAAAACTATCCTCAAAACACCTGTGAGTCTGTGTAAATGATGCTGAGCTGCTGGCATTGTAATCAACTGGTATGTACTGGGACATTATGAATACAACCAGCAGTAGTTGAGGTCACTAGTTCCCACTGGGGGGAAGCTAGCAGCTCAACACATGTCTTGGTGTTTAATTAGTTTCAGTTATTAGTGACCTGTAACACTGTATGAAAACGTTACAATTTTCTGTTTCAGCAATTACATTTTCTAACTTGAACTCAAAACTGATCTTAGTATCAGAAACTTTTCCAGTTTCATTTGGTTCCTGAGAGTTAAACCTTGCAAAAGTGTCTAAAAACAACAAAACAAAAAAAAGTACATACAACATGCAGTTATATATATTGTATGTACTAATTTACTTTTTAACTCTGTAGTTAGAAAGTAAATAGTTCTTTTTTAGCTATTTATTTTGTTAACTTTTTACTATTTATATGCTTTTAGAATCTTAAATTAGTATGAGACAACACTTTAATTTCCATTTAGGATCATTAGAATATTTTTGAATTTGAAAAAAAAAAAAAAACAACTATAGAAGAACTATGTTGGTGTAATACATTAATATAACACACATTACATTTTCCTGTCTGCAAAATAAAGTCAGTCAAGTATGATCTGTGTGGTAAAGGAAAGTTTATTTTTAGTTGTTTTTTGTGCTTTTTTTGACAAAAATTAATCGTAGAAAAGGAAAGTTTCTTTTTAGTTTTTTTTTTTGTAAGTTCCTGTATTTGCTGACTCTCAGTTATGCTAAGAGAAATAACTGAAAGTTTAAGCATTTTAATGGTCAGTTCATTCAGTTTTTGATTTACCCAGAAGATAAAGTATTTAGTTGTTTATAGATTATGAAAACAAAATTGAAGTCGGCTGGCGCAAAAGTCTGATTGATGTCTTAGTCTCTAATAAACATAAAAAAACTGACTACGTAGTTTGATTCTGATGGAAAGGATGCATTGCCAAAAAAAAACCTGCTGGATAGAATATCCATCATGTTAAAAATGGCTGTTAGAAAGGTTAAATCTGTGTTGTTCGTTGGGATTTCTCTAAACCCGTTCCATGACTTCATCCTGTTACATTGGAAACGGACCCCAAACAAGCCCGAGCAAAAACAACGAACAATTATGGGTCAACAACGCGAGGGGTCAACAACACCAAGGTCTACAAAACACACCGGCCCAAACACATCGTTAGTTATCCCCAGCTTCCATGGTAACGCAAGCAGACTCGGGCGATTGGTGTCTCCACAACACCAACCGCTCAGAGAAGCAGAGGAAAAGCTAAACGTTGTAACGAGGCCGCTAGCTTCATCTCACGGCTTTGTTCTGGTTCAGTTATAACAGACCTCACTGATCTGCTTCACGCTAAAGCTGCAGCCATTAAATGCGGGACGTGCATTGATTATTTTTTGGAGTGTACAGTTCCTCAGTTGGGTGCTGATGGTGTGTCAGCTATATATTCCTCTTAAAGCAGTTTCATTTCCTGTCACTCACTTACACTTTCAGCTGTTTCTTTTCCATTCTTGTAAATGTCATCACAGCAAAGTTGAGTTCCTTTAAAGAGGGGCCCCTCGCTATTGCCCTCCCACACTGTCTCTGGACATTTTCTTAAGATTCAACAGAAATCAAGGAACAGAAGAACAGATTTCAGTGAAAAACTGAAGGGTACACAGGGACCCTCTGTGGGGGTGGAAGTTTACTAAAAGTAAAGTTCCCGCATCGCCACTGGTTGAAGAATTTAACCTGGATATGTCCAAGCATTTAGATCGCCTCCTACGTAAGACTCGCACCATTTTTGCTAACTCTGTTTGTGTGGCAATCAGGGTAGCATGCTTCACATGTTCTCCGCACACTGACCTTGAGGTCCATCCAAGGCCAAATCTGATTTATCACGGAATTAGCAGTCAGTCTTTTAATTCTCTTTTACAAGTAATTTGACGTCAATGTGGACATCGTCTGTGGGCCAAATCCAGTATGAGGTTCCAGTAAGTGTGGGGAGCACTGGAACTACTACAAACATTAACCATGAAAGAAGAAACAAATGTGCAGGACATTTCCTCAACTTTTATGACTTGTACTAAACTCAACAAGTGATTTAAATGCAGTTTGTTGAATCCAAACTGACTGGTTGGCAGACAGGCCCGCAGATATTCACAACTTCTTCCTAATAAAACCAGTCTAACATAGTCACTCTCTATATTTGGTTCTTTTTAGTTGGATATGTAGAGCAGTGAAGACAGCAGATCCATTTTGTCTCCAAGCAAACTGAATCCGCTTCTCTTCCAGCTCCAGAACCAAGACAAGCAATCTTCCTGGGTCTAACTTTCTGATATAACTATAAAACTGAACATGTGTTTACTTTCTACACAAGAACAAAACAAGCCAAGCAGACCCTCGTTCTGTTTGGTGGCTAACATGAACACTTGTTTGAGCCCACGGTCATTACAAACCTTTTCAGGCTCAGTTTGATTCAACACAAACGCTTTTTGGAACTTTGAAACTGTAAGTGCAAGGCCTGGAAATGTATTCATACCACTATTTTACACATTTTGTCATGCTACAACTAGAAACCTAAATATACTGCTAATGACACTTTGTGAAGGTAAGCAAAGACATGCAAGAACTAACTAGTGAACAAGAGTCCGAACGTGCGTGATCAAATCAGATTTCTAACGCTGTTGTTCCGTTTCTGGCCTCAGAGTTTTGTTAAGCAACATTAGAGAACAAATAGCTTCAAGGCTATTTGTTCAAGGCTGCTTCTGGTCAGATACTGATCAATATACAAAATTCTATGTTTATCCAAAAACTCACTCCACACAGCCTTGGTGAAACATGGTGGCGGCGGCATCATGCTATGTGGATTATTTTTTTAATCAGCAGGGACAGGGAAGCTCAGGCTAGTTGCAATTGCTGAGTCGATCTGAACTACATGAAAGCATGTTGGAACGGCCCAGTCAAAATCCAGACTTCAACCTAAAATGGCACTGATTGCACTTTTCTGCCCGATCACTGATCTTTAAGAAGCCTGATTTGTAGATACCGTGATATTTTTTTTGTCTGGAAAGTTGCTAAACATGGGGAAAAAGTTGGTAGCAGTGGGGTGACTATTGCTAATAGCAAATGTTCAGCTCCCAAATTTAAGAAAATCGGTGCACCCCTACTTAAGTCCAGTTGAGCATCTGTGCTGAGTTTGAGACATTCTCAAGAGAAAGGGGCAAAAAATTCAGAAATATACCCCAAACTCACATTGAAGTTTTTTTAAGACCATTATAAATACGATTTAAGACCCATCATGAAAGAAGTGCACAAAATATTTTTGTATTTGTCAAGGGACCAGAACTGTGAAATTGCTTGGGTCTGTTTTGTGGCTCTTGGCAGCAGCTTTGTGCTTCTCAAACTGAGAATGGCTGTAAAGTCTTAAACCCCACAATGACAAGTTTTCTCTCTTTTTTTTCCCCCAATACAGAATGGACCTAGCATCGTTATGGGTTGGCAACAGAAGCGAGTCAGTGACGAAGATGAACTCTGATAAATTTACACTTAGATTTAAAAAAAAAAAAAAAAAAGATAGTTACCATAAACAGCTAGTTAACGGTTCCCTGAATCACCTTGAGTCACACTACGCAGTGAGTGAAACTCAAACTTTTGCCTGACAGAAAAGTCCCACGAGAAAACACCAACATAAGATGGATGTATAAGGCTAAATAGCCTTGCCAAGACCTGTGATTAACATGTTTAAAGTCCATTTATGTTTTCTTGAATGAATTGAAGACATTTTAAGGCTTTAGACATAAATGAGTTTGAAACTTAATGATATAGAAAATGGAATATATATATACACTATTTTTCAGATTTTATATGCAGAATTTGTAGACAGCTCCATATTTATGTGCTGCTTTTGACAGAGAATCCCAATAAAACATATTTCAAGGGCAATTACTATTTTTTTTTTGTAAGGCCCACTAAGGATCTCTTACTGCTGCTCAATGTGCCTCCAGGTGTTTAAAAGATGAATAGAAAGAAGTGAAATTTCCCCCATAAGGACTGGTTGAACTGGTTTTAATCCGATTACCTGTCTGACCATTTGAGTTGGCCTCTCTGGACGCTGTGTACTTTTGTTCATCTTTGAAACTCAAGAGGAGAGCAATTATCCTGGTGGATAGCTCTATAAGAAACATTAGCAGAGCTTGTGAAAGCAAAGCCTCATCATCTCTTGAGCGACAAAAGGTGTTATATGATGTCACAGGAAGCTCAGGAGAACGACTGCAGGGAATTAACAGGGCGAGACAGATCTTATTGAGACGGCTGGCGGCCAGCGCTGCGGCCGCTGCCAAGCTTTGTTTCCAAACTCAATCCATGCACGTGTCAAAAAGCAAAGCTCACTGCTGCTGAACACTGCACGCGCTTTGTTACACTCTGGCAGGCCGGCCCAGTCCAATCCAGCTCGGTACTGTACCTATCGCTGTGAGCCTTTGAGTCTCTTAATCTGCTTCCAGACTGGAAGGCCTGGTAGAAAGCCGTGGAGGGGTTCCTGTGTCAACCACATCCGAGGAAGAGAAGAGAAACAGTGAAGAGAGAGAGAAAACAGTGAAAACACACCGAACTGGAAATGCTTTTACCAACTTTGAAACCCTTTACAAGACTCTAATGTTGCTGTGGTAACCGTGTAATATCATCAGTGTGACGCTAAGGGCGATCAGAAAATGTGACGTTAAAGTGGAATGAAGCAGGAATGGATGCTGAACTTTATGGGCCTCCTTCCTCCAGCCGGTTCACTGGAGTTGCACAAGCTGTGCTACTTGGAAAAGTAAAAATAAAAAAGGATCATTTTCACATTAACTTCTTAACGTGAAAATGTTAAGAATTTGAAACAAGACCGCTTTCAAATTATGGAGCTGGAAACATTTTGGTATGAAAAATATTTGTACGATCAGATATTCTGCACTTTTTAAACCAGACATTGAGAATAAAATCAGTCATGACAAAATGTCAGGATGTTTATAACTGAACGAACAAGGAACCATTCTTTTGACATCTGGTTTAGACTTTTAACCTGAGATGCGTCGTCGGCTGATGTCCGAAATTGGTTGATATTTAGATTGACTGGCTCAACGGAAACTGAAAACTGAATCCCTTTTTCTGAACTTCGATCCAGAACCGAACGGCATTCTGGGGGATGAAGGCAGGCGAAAGAGTTTAGCTGCTCAACCTCTAACGACCAGCGAAGCAAGGTTGATGACGTCAACTAACTCAGTCACTCTCCGGTTACCTAGCAACAACCTGTTGTGTAACACGCACAGCAGCAGTTACATGTCTTGCCACCAAACCCTGTCGCAATAAAAAATTTATCACTGAATCATGTCATAAATTAAAATAAGCTCAATAAAAAATAATCAATAAATAGCGATATCGACTGATATATAATGCTTATATTGTAACACGTTTCTTCGGCCACATTGTCCTGTCCTACTTTTTAATTATTTTGTCTTAAATTAATAAATGTCTGATCTCTGACACGCACACAGTGGGACATCACCCCTTACTGTCCAGAAACACTCCATTGTTTTCTTAAAACAATGTTTGCATCAGAAACTACTAGAAAACATTGAAGAAATATTCAAAATGCAGTTTTTTGGGTTTTTTTTTTCAGAACTAAAGCACGTCTAAAACCCGTATTGACACAAGAAGCAGAAATCGGAAACAAATCCCCGATCGGCTCATTCTTACATTTACTTTTAGTTGGTTACAAGGACACTGTGTTCCATAGCGAGGGATGGATTTTGGGAGTGGGGAAGGAAACCCCCCCACTCCTGCCCTGTTGACCCCCATGCACTCATTTTACACACACACACGCAGCCTGGTCGTCTTTTACAAAACTAACTGGTACCTTCCCACCTCCGCACGTGCGCGCGCACACACACATACACACACACACACGCACACACGCACACTGTGGAGTTGATCTACAGCATGTGTGTGAATATTACCGCAGCCAAGGCTCTTTCCTAGAAACCTCTGGCACAAACTGCCTCTGTCACATTACCTCATGACTAAACACTCTCGCTCTCTGCTACAGCTCTGCTTAAAATCACTTTGAGGGCATTGGAGCAAAAGGAAAACCAAAAAAAAACAAAAACCTGCGCACATCCACACGTGTGGCGGACGCACACCTCCAGAGAGAACTCCCCTCCTCCGCAGCTGAAACTTAGAGAGCTCTGTACGTCTCCGCTATCGGCCCAAATCCACCAAATCAGATGACTCAAAGTCCTCCTCAAGAACCCGAGTCATCATTCTGCTGTTTTTGAAGCAGCGAGCGCTCGCCTCTCAATGCTGCTCTTTGTGGGTCTGAAACACAACATGTCAATATCGTTTATGAAAGCCGCTCTTTGTGAAAAGCCTGCATCGAACGGTGCCAAAATGTGAAATCCAAGACCTATTTTTCAGAAATGAGAAGGATGGAAGGAGGAAAAACAAAAAAGAAACAAAGAAAAAGACGAAGCATATTGGCAGATATTTACAGCACATAAAGACTCTGTTTTTCCCTCCGTTCTTTCGGTTTATAGTTCATGGTTTAAAGCAGATAAAACTCATCTTGGAGGAAGAATGATCTAAAAAAATTATTTTCTTTTAAAAATGCCCAAAAGCAAGTCTAAGACCTAGCAACAAATCAATATGACTGATTTTTGGCAAATGTTTGAAGGTTAACGTCATCCGATCAGAATACGATACTTCACTTTCACTCTTCAGC
Organism: Alfaro cultratus; assembly: GCA_903066825.1. Classification (NCBI taxonomy): domain Eukaryota; kingdom Metazoa; phylum Chordata; class Actinopteri; order Cyprinodontiformes; family Poeciliidae; genus Alfaro; species Alfaro cultratus. The sequence continues at coordinate 68,791 of CAEFZX010028135.1, read as the reverse complement.
GAATCATAATGCCTCACTTCTAACTAGGTCTGTTGCAATAAGCAATAAATCAGTTCATCACATAATAAATTAAAACGAGTGCAACAATTTCCATTAACATGATTTATCAATTTGTTTTGTCTTTCTGCCAAAGCTCGATGGTAAAGATTTTCAGTCTGGTGCTTTGGTCTCAACTAGCCCTGTTTTTGAAAACTTTTCTTTTTTTACTGGGACTTCAAAATTCATTTCATTTGTCGTTTTATTTATTTATTTTGGATATTTAAAATACCTTCCAGTTCCAGTGTTAAATCTTCATAAGAATTTAAAGTTGACTGATCTTTGAGCATCTGTTGTTGCATTATGTCGTCACCATGGTTGAAAATGGTCTTAGGACAGCAAAATTATCGTTTCTCGCAATAATTTCTGGGACAATTTCTTGTCTGGAGAAATTTGTTGAAGAAGTCTGCTTCAAATGGGGTTTTTTTCCCCAAGAACAATTGTGGAGCTATAATGCTGTGCCATGCAGTCACAGTCATACAGTTACCCAAAACATAAGTAATAAATAATTTTTTATCATAATTTTTACTGTTATTACAATAAAGATCATAGTTTAAGCATGCACTCTAATCTGCTCAATTGAACTAAAAAAGATTCAACATATTTGGCAGCACTGAGACCACTATGAATTCTGTCATGCAGTCAGATAAAAAAAAACCAGAATCCATAATTTTCTTTTTTTATCATCCTTATTGTCATCACAATAGTACTACAAAGTATCGTGATAAAGCTCTTAACTGCCAACTCCTACTGAAGAGTAATCTTTATTAATTATTTGATTACTTTATTTCCCAAACATCAACTTTGCTGAGAATCTAACTTATCTAGCGCACACAACAACACACCCCAGTTAAACCTTGAACTGAGTGGCTGGGGCGTGGAGGTGATGACTGAAGCCGAGTCGGCAGACCTTCAGACCAGCCGGATCGGTCCGACCAGAACAACACATCTTTCTTTTAGGAAACGGCTCAGAGGATCCACAGAGCATGTCAAATCCTCCTTGTTTACACAGAGAGCGTTCACACACACACACACACACTAACCTCTCTGTGAGGTAACTCCAGATAAAATGTGCCCACCAAATGTCATATGATGCGAGCGGAGGGCCTCGGTGTGGGGAGCGACCTGAGGAATATCAAATGAATAGGAGGTGGAGGGCTGAAAACAGGATGTAGCAGGGAAGAGTGGAGGCCACGGAGGGAAAAACACAGTTGCACACACTGTCCTGGTGTCACTGCGACACCCACTTCCACGGCAACACTGAGACCAGGAACCGTTAGCGTCCCTCAGCTCAGAGCTGTGGACACGGGTACAGCTAGCCCAGTGCAAAACCTCATCTGATAAAGATTAGACTAAAGATCCAACGATCTGATGTCAGAATCTCTGTCAGTACTGATACTGAAAAATTCTAGATCGGGTGTTGTGACAATATACCCCATCCATAAGGCCAAATCTATTCAGTCTAATTTTATGATTTGTGCTCTGAGCGACATCGTACTTTATTATATTTATATTTCTAATTGCTCTTTCTGAACCATTTAAAAGAAAGTTTGTTGCAGTTTCTTTTTTTTTTTTACATGTTCGACCAAGGCACTCCGTTTATCATTTTTGTCAGTTTCGGTTTCTTTAATTCAGTAAATGTATGTCTGTGTTTAAAAAAAAATAAATAAATAAAAGTTTTAAGTCAATTCAGTGCCATTTTTCTGTATCGGATTGGCATCGGCCAGTATTAAACTTCCGGTATCTTTTTCTTTTATTTTTCACAAATTTCTGTTCATCTCTTTATAAAGGATCTAAATACATACAAACTATTAGTAACCATTAGTAACCATTTCATTACCAGTAAGACCACTACTTTTAATTTCAGTGTTAGCTTGGACAGAGTATAACCTTGCATTTTGAGATGTTAGGCTTTTATCTGAAAACATCCTCACAGTTCACCACTGAAATCAGCCATCTGAACTGAAATAGTCTCTGGTACCAGATGAGCAAACCAAGTCAGAGCACAAGACTATCATTCAGCAATATTCACTAGCAAGCAGCAGCAGCAAGGCCTCTGATTGATGACCATCACCCAAATGTTCCCCAAACGCATCGCAGAGAAACAACGCGTCATAACGAGACAACAAGCTGGCCGACACCCCCCGTTATCAGGAGAATAGGGGCACAGTGGAAAGAGCACTGCTGCATGCATGATACGAGCTGGCTGTCACAAGAGCCCCTTCCTCTTATCAGCATGGGAGACGAGACCCTCTACAAGCTGAACATGTGTCTGGACACATGCACAATGAAAGCCTGGTTACAGAACCACAAGGTCTGCTGCTGGTCCCGGCGTAATAATAATAGCTGGTGTTAAATATTAGATGAATATCAAAGCTGGTTTTGACATGGTCACATCCATCGTTATCCAAAGCATATTTCTTTCTGCTACTGCCTCGTCTTCCTTAGACTGCGGAGGAGAAACAGGAAGTACAAACCAGTTCCATAGCATTTCAATATAAACAAACTTTAAACAAATTGACACAAGGAAGAAAGAACACAAACTGCTTTAAGTCACTAGGACTTCAAAATCCTTCCGTCGTATCAAAGCAGCAGTGGATAGAGTTTTCTCTGAAACTGCCCCTCCTCCACCTGCTGCTGCGCATTGCCTGGCATGTGACTGAAACAAAAAATGCTGCACTTTTTCTTAGCAAGAAAGATAAATATGGTTATCATATTTTTACATACAGCGAGGGGTGGGCGTTTTGTACCATCGTTCATCATTCATTGTGAGAAATTTCTTATAAGAATTTTGATTTATTTTTGTCTTGATAAACATTTACTTTCCAAACGGAAATTAAATGTTGTTGTAGCTCATTACTTTAAAGAAAATCTTCCAAGAAAAACTTTAATGAGGGACTTCAGCATTTTAATTTAGATTAGTCGAAAATAGTGTGGTCTGGTTTTGTTGTTTTTTTAGGGGTACGCATTTAACAGTGCTGTGGAATTTAAACGTACATGCTGTCTGAATTAGTGTTTCGCTGAGCTGTCCGAGCGCAAGTGAACGCAGCACAGAAAGCTCTGCTGAGGTACAGACTCTCCCCTCCCTCTTGTGTTTGGCTGAAAGAAAGCAAAGAATAAAAACTAAAACAGCTGAACATGTGTCAGTGTTCCTATGCCAACACGCTTTTAATCCAGAAAGTTGTCTTTCTTGCCCTTTTTGGTCATTTACGCAGCATTCACAATGAAGGGAGACGTCACAGGTTTGCAAAATGTGACAGAGAAGTTGAACACTTTTGAATATGAAGCTGCATGGCAGAAGACCAGCTGTATACAATACAGAAATGGGGAACTTTTTCTTCCCATTAAAGCTGGATCGGTAGAGGATGGAGCGTACAGCTGCAGATTTAGTAGAACTTGGACTTTTTAAATCTATCTACATCTGGATCTGAGCTGTTCGGTGGGATGAACCAGAGCATGAAAACTAAACCAGAACACTTCAGTTTACACCAACATCAGGCAGAACTTGCTCTTGTCCGTCATAAGCCAAATTGTTCGCAGGTACTACTTGTTGATTTTAAAGTGTTTGGAATTGAAAAACTTTGCTTAATAGGTCAAATACTCCCAATGGGATAAAAGGAAGAGCTTCTGATAAATTTTATACATTTTAATCATAAACTGCCACTAGTTAAACTAAAATATGCAACAAATTTTTATAAAAAATTTTGTGAGAGGTTGATGAATGTAGCAGATATAATATCCTGAGATATAATTATTCTTGAAAATTATTTTCTTAGTGATGGAAATCAATAAAAATTTAATTGGGTTAATTGGAGGGTCCATAATTAAACTAAGTTAATAGTATTCTTTTTTTAAACTTGACATAATAGGCAACATTTTCAATTCAAAAACTTATTTTGTGGCTAAATTATTAAAGAAACAGACATATGAGCTCCAAAACAAAAATATTTATTATTTTTAATTTGTTATTCAAGTTATTCTACCATCAGATTGGTGCAAAATGCTAATCTAGTCATTTAGCTCTGAAAGGTTACAGGAAAGCCTGATTATTAATTTTAGAAATGTGGACTGCGAGAGCTGACGTTTGCTTCTGAGCTGCTGCTACATGCTAAGAACTGAGATGCTATTTTAGGCTTTAATATCTTTACTGACAAGCTAACTGATGTTAGCACAACAACAGTCTTTTACAGAGTCCCATCAGGTCGTTATTCGAAGCAGAAATGATCCCTCTGTGGACCAAGAGAAACAGCTTCGTCTTCCATTTTTATTTTCAGATGTTGCTTGTGCGTCAGATTTACGGGCGTACCAGAAACACTCGAATACAAAGGTTCCGGTCAAAACTTTTGTATGTATAAAAAAAGAAAATGTTAATGTAATTAATTGCATAAAATTTTTTAACATTAAATCAATGATATACATAGGGGCAATGGAACTATAGTCAAATGTGTTATTTAGAATCAGTAGGAATAATTGTTGCTTGTTTCAAATATCAATTAATTGAGGCATATATGTTTTGCTTTTTTATACCATCATATGAGGTTAATTCAGTAGGAATTATCTCAATCGCTAATGGAAACTGGTTAACTCACATGACACCACATAAGAATAAATAATTGATTTAAAGGTGAAAAATAGACTAATTAGAGTTTAAAATAAGTTCCTAGCTCAATAAACTACCCACATCAACATTAAGCACAATAAAACTGTTACTGCCACGACTCTACGGGCTACATTTCCTGCCTGCTCTAGATTCTGGCACCTCTGTGTGACTGTAAATGGAAACCACTGAGAGATTTCAGGCACTGTATCATTTCCGCTTATGTGTGCCATCTACTACAGCTGAGAACTGAGAGATTACTTCAGGAAGGAGAGTGCGCATGTTTCTGGAGACAGTAAAAGCCAGTGGCACCCAGAAGCGTTTGCTGCCGGAAGTTTTTACCTTTACATACGTTAGAAAAGGAAAAAAAAAACAAAACAAACAAACAAGTGTCTCTCGTTCTTAACTGTGTTTGTTTAAAAGCACTAAAAAGCTCAGGTAAAAGTGCAAACCATGCTGTCACGAGTGTGGCAACACAAACTCAAACACTCTTTGCTTGTTTATATTCCAAAGTATTTTTCCTGAGCAGGAACTGGCTTATTAAAAGGTCAGGCATGCAGCTCATTTATAGGGAGGCCATGATTAGCCCAAGGCTACCGGAACAGTGAACTAAGTCACAGCAACGAGGGCTACGTTTTCTTTTTTTAAGCTGTGCCTTAAAAGCCATCAGAACACACACACACACACACACACACACACACACCATCCTGGGGTTTGTGTTAGGAAACAGAAGAAGTGGCTTTGGTCAGGTTCAATTGGTGAAGTCTATTCGCTTTTTTTTTTTTTTAAACAGGCATGCATTGCCGTAGCAACACACACCGCAAACCTCAAGATAAGAGATCGCCTGTGTCAGAGCAGCATGTCCGGACCAATAAATTGCTAGGGGGACGAAAAGAAAAAGTGACACCGGCGCACTGAGCGAGAAAAGTCTGTCAGAGTGAAAGTATTCTGTACAACAGGAAGCGCTCACGTCGTCTAAAACAGGCTGCTTACTCCACAACTTGTTCCAGATTAACACTTAAAACCGGGGTTTCCTCTCGAAAAAGGTCTCGCATATTCAAGTGAAATATCTATTTTTTTTTAAAAATATAACACCTATTTTTGACAAATTTGATTAAAACAGCTGGTAGCTGTCATTTGCGCACTCCTGTTTTGATCGTGTAGATAATCTACACTCCACATTTCTCATTTTGCAGTTGTTACATTTTCTTTCCTACTCTTAGTGGTTTAGGAAGTTAAATTCTCTTTTTAAAGATGCACCAATCGACAGACTAGGAACTAGAATAAGGCTCTTTTCTTTATCAGCTCTGATTGGTGATCATCAAAAACTAATCTATTTTCCCTCTTTTCATTAATTAGAGTTTATTGTTTGTCACTGTATACGATGAGAATAAAGCCAGCTCCAAAGCAGTGTGAAAATAAATCAGTGGTGTCCAAACTTACTGGCAAAAATCGGGAAGTCAAACGCACAAAAATATATTTCACCTGCTCAATAATAAAAAACATAATCAATTTTCTGTTGAAAGCGGACAAGTAAATCATTGTAGATACAAAAATAAAAAAAACATTAAAAAAGTCATGCATTATTTATTTTGTATCAAAGAGGCCTGCAGTTTTAAAATTTTTTTGGCTTGATTTTTTTCTTATTGGGCTTCAAGTTTTGCTTTTGAGTGCGTAAACGCAAATCAATACTTTTGGTTCTAGTTACTCCAAAACTAAGATGCATGCAAAAACGTCACTAATAAATGTGAATCTATTCACATTTTTTGAAGATGGTGTTATTTAGTGTGAATGAAACAGTGTCTGCCTTGCATCAACCAGCCGTACCTGGAGGCCAGATTTGAGGTTAGGCTGCCCAAAATCCTTCAGAGGGCCGCACCCCTGCATTAAACACATCAAAACAAAGGACTACCACCATCTGTCCCTCTATAAAAGCATCAACTAACGTCATGTAGTGTTTTAAGGAACAGATTAGGGTAGTCTTGTAAATCTTTCATTTCTTGTTGGATTCAGAATACTGATACGCGTGAGGAAAACCAATTATCGGTACGAATCGGGGGAAAAAACCCAATCGGTGCATCTGTTTTTGTCAAATCAAACTTATGTGTGCGGCTAGACTAGATGTCCTTTTCCGTGAAAAAAATAAACGCATTACACTTGCAACATTAAAACACACTACCATACACACACAGAGAGGCTCTGAGTTGTAAACAAGAGGTTTTCTATATTCAACAGCTTGTTCCTTGCATTGGCCTCAAGTGTTGATTCTCTATATTTTTTTTTCTTTTGGCCCAAACTAGAAACCAACATTTTCTTCCTGCGCTCCACTGCATTTCCCTCCCATCCATCTGATTTGAGGTGAAGGTAAACCAAGTCCTTCACCTGATGAGATAGATGAGCAACAAGTGCTTCCTGTGATCTGTGCAGTACATTTCTTTCCAACTTATGTTTCTGAACTGAGTTCCTAACGGGGAGATACACCACAGTCGACAATGATCCTGTCGGACTCAAAAGAACCTGCAAACACTTCACATAAGAAAGCAGGAAAGTGTTACCTGTCCTCCTCCCCGTCGACAGGTAGGATTCCAAACAGGCTTGTGACAGTAGGAGTGGAGAGCTGCAGGGTCTCAGGCATGAAGTGTTTCCCGGCGTCCCTCCCAGACACAACCGGAGACTGTGCAACGGCCGCTCCCTCTGACTTCCTTCCGCTTGCCTCCACCTGTCCGAACCCGGTGGCGGGGAGGCCCTGCACCCCCAATATCCCTGGAGTCTTGGTGTGGGCTATCAAACCAGGAGGTAAGCTGGAAGTCGTCGCATTTGGCATGGTCGCACTGGAGGCACTGAGCACAGTGGTGGCGGCGGCAGCACCCGCGGGTGCACTGGAACCACCTCCGACTGCAGGCACGGTAGCCACGGGGTGGCCCATGGGCTGAGGTTGTACGGCTGGGGCGTACTGACTCATAGTCTGAAGTGGGAGCAAAACGGGGCCCCCGGGGACTCCAAACCCTACAGTCTGAGGCGCTGGTGGTCCTGAAGAGACAGCCCCCGCCACTGCTGCGCCGACATCTCCAGCCTGACTCACTCCAGAAGCCGGAGCCGGGATGTGACCGCCGGTCGCAACAGAGAGGCTCGACACCGGAAGAGCCTGTTGTCCCCCGTGAAGTCCTGCAGGTATGGACGCAGGCTGAGGCTGCGGGTAATACTCCGTCTGGTGCTGTGCCAGTCCGGACGACTGGCTGGCAATCGGGTGGACTCCGGGAACCGGCTGTTGGGGCGCGTAAGGAGGGGGCATCATTGGGGACTTCTGTATGTGGACCTCAGAGTGTGGCAGACCGTTCTGTCCGACGGGAAGCACGCTCTGAGCCGCATGAGGCTGAAGACCCCCTATGGATGACTGAGAAGGAAGGGTTACAGGTTTCACACTGGAAAAGGAAGTGTGTGTGGCAGAAGTACTGCCTGCATGCTGCTGGCTGCTGTAGCTCTGATGCAGAACCTGCGGCGGTAGCAAAGAGTGAGACCCTTCCGCCATGGACCCCAAACCAGGACCAGAGTGAGTAGCCGGGGACACTGTGGACCCCACTGAAGGTCCAAGCCCACTATCCCTCTCTGCAGCAGGGTCCAGGGTTACACTGCCGTGCCTTATGCTGTCAGTCCCCGAGTCCTTCTCGTAGAACTCTGTACACGTCCACCTGCCTCTCCGGAACGGTTCTCCGGTACCATGATCCAGTTTGATGACCCTGAAGCGTGATGAGCAGCCCACCGTGGCGGTAGCAGTGCTGGACCCTGCAGCAGGCTGGGAGGTGTTGGCCGACACGCCGGGGCTGGCTGTAGCAGGCGGCTGATGCTGGACCCCTCCAGACGGAGTCATGAGGGGTAACCCAGGTGTCAGCTGGTTCTGACCGCCATGAACCGAACCGGAGCCTACAGCCTTCCTCGGTTCGGTTGTGTTACCTCCCGGCCCAGGCGGCAGAGTGGCCTGAGGTGCGTTTGCTGGCGCCTCCGCTTCTCCGACGTTATTCAGAGCTTCGTCGGAGGAACTCCTCTCGCACGCGGGCTCGTACTCAGCTCGCGACACGTCGTATATTTCCGACGACATGTCCTCAGTTCGCGACTCGTCCGGGTCGTCTAGACTCTCGGTGTCGTCGGCGGCCCCCACGGCCGCCACCTGGGCCTGAGTCACGCTTGTGATCTGAAAGCAGCTCTTCTTCTTGGCCGGCATCTTCGACATGTTGGCCAGTCGGATTCCGGGTCCCGTACGGCTGTAGGTTTTTTTTAGCTCCTCCCTTCAAAAAGAGGCGAGCTGGTGGAAGCTTTCTGTCTTATTTCCAACACTCGGGTCTGGTTTTCCTCTTCCTATTTAGCTGTAATCAAGATGAATCTGCGCCATCCTCTTCCTCTCTCGGTCTCCTGTTGCGTTTCATGAAGCTGAACTCCACACTCCGCGTCTCCTTGTCCGGCAGTAGGAGTCCTGACACCGCCGAAAGCTGCTTGTACGACGGCTGAATTTAAAGTCAGGCCGGACCGGCCTGCTGCTCCCCCGGCTGTCCGCTCGTCGGCCGGCCGTTGTCGCAGAGTGTTGCCCAGCTGCAGGAGCTACTTTGAGCTAAGGAGGCCCCGCAGCCCTGAGCTGAGCTAGCTAACAATTCAAGCCAAGTGACTGCCGCCGCACACTCCCCCTCTACGTCGGTACAAGTATACGAGACATCTTCACGAAAGCGCGTCTACTTCACTGGCGTCAAGACGTCCGTCGAGAACACTTTACTTTGTTACTATCTATGGTGGAAGAGCGAACAGACCTCAAAACGTTCCGCTTGAAACAAGTGGTAATATTAACAGCGCCGACAGCTCCCTCCCTCTCTCCTGACAAGATGGCTATGTTGTGTGGAACCGCGCTGCATCGTGGGTAAGCAGCGAGCGCAGCGCAGGAGTGTTTACGTATGGCCAGTTTGTGAATCACTCCTCCTGCTGCGTTCAAGAACCGTCGGAAAAATTGCTATTATCGAATGGCGAGTCAATTTACGTTTGCTAGGAAGCAGTGAATATGACTGAGGTAATCTCAAGTACTTTGATTCACTTTACTTTAAATATACGTTATGCATGCACTAATTTAAAGCATTTATAGATCTATTATTGTAACTATCTAATGCATAAAGACATTAGCACTAAATATGCGAATGTTTTCCTGTGCAGTGACACGCAGAGGTATTCACAACCCAGAACTTCTTCACATTCTGCCACAAACATTATACCGTATTTATATTTTCTGTAATAGACCCAGACAACATGCCGCACATCGTTTTCCCTTTTATTTCTTTTTCCCCTAATTTTTATACAGATGTACAGTTGAAATTAGATATTTACATATATTTAATAAGAAGACATACTTTTTTCTTACTGTATGAGTTAAAGTTAAATCAGACCCTACTTCTCTTACTTTGGGTTAGTTTTATCCATCCATCCATCCATCCATCTATCCATCCATTTTCTTACACCCTTGTCCCTAGTGGGGTCAGGAGGGGTGCTGGTGCCTATTTCCAGCGAGACATTTCCGCGAGGTCACCGTGGACAGGTCGCCAGTCCATCACAGACTTTAGGTTAGTTAGAATTACCAAAATTATTTCTATTTGCTAAATGCCAGAAAACTTAGTCAGAACATTTTTTTTTTTAGATGTTCTTGTTTACACATATTTTTTTCAGTATCAGGAATAATTTGTCTTCTAAGCTGTATGATCTGGGTCAAGCCTTTTTTTATTTCCTTCCACAAACTTAACAGACATATTTCAGTTAATTGGAGGCAAACCTGTGGATGTAATTTAAGGCCACAACCAGAAGACACCTCGTTTTCTGGCATTTAGCAAATTTTTTGTAATTCTAACTAATCTAAACCAAGAAGTTTGATTTATCTTCAGACAGTGAGAAAAATGAGCATGTCTTTTTTGGTGTATGCAAATATTTGGGTTCAACTTAAAATCTGAAAAGTGTGGCATGCACTTTTATGGTGCATTACCCTGGAAGTCCGAACTCGGAGCTGGGAATGATGTTACAGCTGAGTTAACAGTGTTCTAGTTTAAAATAGCCAGAGAAGTGGAGATTCCAAAATGGCGACACCCAAGTAGCAATTGGTCATTCATATTACCTCTTACGAACATCGTTTTAAGCTTTACTTTCCGTAAGCAAACACCACTTTTAATTTGTTGAGTTTAGAATTGCAGGTGCTGCAAGTAACATTGATTTTAGATGCATCTGACTTGTGTGCCTTAAAAAATAAGCATGTTTTTCACCACAATTTACTACAAAAACTGACATTTGTACAAACATTAAAAAAAAAAAAACATTCATATTTTAACCTGTTGAAATAAGTTTTCTTGACTACATATACTTTGTTTTTACTAGATTTTCTATTTTTAAGTGTGAAATTGTATGAATGTTTGTATCCCTATGTTTGCATTATGGGACTATGGATGGAAATGATCATTTTGCTAAATCCGGTTTATTTATTGTAACATTATTATGTGCCATCCCATTTAAATAAACTCAATCAGTACTATTGTTGATTGAAGGAACTGCCATATTAGATCTCAAAGTCAGCGTTGGATAAATTCAGAGACATTCCAAGTGGGAAATCTGACTCCACAGCTCATTAAATAGATTTTTTGTTAAGAAAAAGGAAAGCTATATTCCTTCAAAATGCATTAAGATCTGTGGGCTAGGGGATATGACTACTTTTTTGAGGTGCAGTGCATTCGTGAATGGAATATATTTAGAAAACGTAACTCGCTGTACCAGAGGTTACCTGAAGGCATCAACTCTGGCTCTGTAATTCTATACACTGCAGTGTTAATGCGAGTGGTGTTTACCACCAGAACATCTCCAAAGACTGCTCTCTGAGCAGTCTCATAAAAACTAAGGGGAGGGTTTTTAAAGGGGCGCTGCCTTGTGCGGGTTTATTATTCTAATCCCTTTATTTGCATTCAGTCTCTGCATTTCATGAGAGTCTGTGTAACAGCTAATATGGTCAGTGTGGAGGATTCAGACCCCACAGGCTTTACACAGGGGCCCTGACATTCTGTCCTGTGTTAGGAGCGCAGTTCCTGATGGGAATGTTTCCTCGGCCGTATACAACCCCTGTGGGAAAATATGGAATCAGTACATTTAAAGGATGTTCAGTTGAGTTTGTTTTGTAGTAAAATAGGAATGAATCACAGAAGTTGCTGGTATACGTTTTTGTGTCTTTTGGCTAGATCAAGTAGAATGAACAATTCTGGGATGAATCAGTGTTGAGGTAAGAAAAAATTATTGGTTTATTTTATTTGCCGGACAGGCATCTCGTCAGTTTGCACCATCAGTATTCAGCCGGATTGAGATCCAAGCTGTTGTTGATCTGCCTTTGCTGAGGAGTTTTAACACACTTTTCTTCATTTGAAAGTTGCATCATCATCATTCTGAAGAAATTAAATACTCATTACCAAACCCTACTTTCAGTTCATGGTTGTACCGCTGAATCCAACTTTGAACCAGTCTTCCACCACCCAAATCTGCTTCTCTTTAAGCAACAGGAACTATTTTTTTTTCTTTCTATTTTGGTCTAAATTATGGTTCTAGTCAGATTTTTCTGTGTTTGGCTGGTTTCTCACAGTTTGCTTACATTGATTTCTCTTTCCCTTCATTTGTCAGATATTTATTTTGTGCGGTTTTTATGTAAAAAAAAAAAAAAAGGTAAATAGAACGAGTGTTGGGTCGAGTGTTTTGTTGCTGCCATAATGCCTCTTGGCAATCCAGTTTATTTCCCATAAAATGGTGCCACGTTTGTAATGTAAAATTTCCCTTTGGGATTAATGAAGCATCATTGAATTTGAATTGAATTGTAAGGGAAATGCATTTGTGCGAGCTCAACTCTGAGCAGCACAGTTGAAAATGAGACAGCAGTCTGGTATTTCCTCCCTGCACTGGTCACCAGCTTGGTCTCACATTGCTGTAGGATATACTGAAATACTGAAAAGCTACATGTAAGGAAACAAGGAGTTAGAAAATACCCTTTGAAATGTTTTTGTAAAACTAACATGGAAAAAAGTCAATTAAATTCAAACCACAGAAAAAATATATATTTTGGCCCCTGACTGTTGGGAGACCTTTCATTAAAAAAAAAAGAAGAAGACTCTAGCGAGTGTGGCATAGAGGATTTAAAGAGCTCTCAAAAGACTAAGCCCATATTTTGCTGTACAGAAAATAATCTGCAAATGGGGGACATTTAAAACGACTGCCAACATGCCCAATCTGACTGTGCAAGCATGTTTACCCTAAAAGAAGGCTGCAAGACGCTAAAAGAAATGTCCATAAAACCCAAAATTTTATCAAGGGCTCTTGCTGATATGAAAGTGCATATACAGTATGTACATTTATAAAGAAACTAGGCATGTTTAACATTCATAGGAGGTATGCATTAAGGTAAGGGCAACATTTGTTAAAATAATAATAATAATAAAAAAAAACTCAAAGTAGGAGTAAAGTTTAATGGAAAAATAGGAGCATGACCAGGACATCTAGAATAATGTTATTTCAAAAGGTGTGACTAAAACCCCATTATTTAGACAGAAGACACGTTTGGCTTCACACAAATACACAATTATATGGATGTAGGTATGTATGCAGACAGACAGACAGACAGACAGACAGACAGACAGACAGACAGACAGACAGACAGACAGACAGACAGACAGACAGACAGAGGTTTCTGTCCATTTTTGAGCCAGCACTCCCTCTGGTGGCCAAAGAGGGTATTTGTTTTTCGTCTTGTTCCTTTCCAAGAAAAACGAATAAAAACAACTTTAACACAGTGGTGAGTGAGTAAACTCCCTTGACTTCTGCCTCTAATCATCCACCCATCCTCCTCTGATGTTCCTCTGTAGGTCAGCTGTAACTACCATCTTCTTCTTTTCTCTCAATCAAAATTTCTTGCTGATTGGTCAGATTTACACGGTCTTGTAAATGGATTTATGCCACTTTTTTCCCACATTATACCCTAAAAATTTTATTTATTTTATCGGATATTTATGTAATGGACCAGTGCAAACTAACAAGAAACTTTTTGAAAAATAATAAACTGATGTGTATTAACTAACCCAGCTTTATTCAGGGAATTCAATACAGTGCCTTGCAGTATAGAGCTAGCCAGGCCATTGCTTCCTACTGCTTGCTTCTAATCTCACGTCACCACTGAGATTAGAGATTTCTCCCATTAAGCTTGATTCCTTTGATAGTATTTGAACTGGGCCAATCGGTGAACAGAAGGAGAAGTTGTGAACAATGTCGAAGATTTTCTGTACTATTTCAGAAATGTAGTCTGCCTGTAGTTTTAGCGATGACAGCAGAGGAAGTGGACAAAGCCATTCAGTACATGTTGGCTACGATTCCAAATGTTGCACTAACATTAACAGTCACCCAATGTCGTCACTTTTCTGTTGGTGGTGGGTGGGAGATGGTTATTTACAGTCCAAGCAATTTCCGGTAAGCTTTACAGCGTCAAGCTCGTGTATTACAATGGGCAAAGTTCAAGACTTGTGTAAAATTTAAAACCCCAACAGAGTCCACACCTCCGGAAAACAATCGATTCCCAATAGTCCACAGTCGGGACCCTCTGTACAAAGCAAAGTGTAGAACAAGGGGCTGGTTTTTACCAGGCTAATAACCTAATCTCCCTTCTCTCAGTAGCTAGCTCTTAGCGGGACAACTCCCCATTTGCTACACAATGCAAAACAAAAGTAATTCCTGTTAGAATCTGTCTAACATTATAGCTTCACATTTGATCCTAGCAGGGGTTGCACGAGAGCCTCTCAAAGCTAAACTTTTGTAGTTGTGTATGGAAGTGCCACAACTGCATCTCAATTAGATCAAATAATTGAGACTCGCAGGGCTGCACTAGCCAGGGTCTGTAATCACTGGTCCCAGTGGCTTCTGACCCATAAATGGTAGACTGGATTGAATTCGCTTGGATTTGTGTGTTCTGACCAAACTGCCCAAAAGCAGTCACACGACTCTGTTCCACTGTCAGCTGAGGAGTAAGTAGAGAAACATCTGTATGTGGTGCTGTTCGTGACATGGATAGTTTTTAAAGATGTCTGAAATGTTTGTTGGCAGGCACAAACAAACACTCTTGTTCTTTGTTGCAGACCAGCTACACAAACAATGAGAAATTATGAGTAAAAGAAGTTGGTGACGTATGTGTCAAAATAATTGCCTTTGTGTTGGAGGGGTTGTATGTGGACAAACTTGTCAACTGGAATTGCACAGTTGTTAGTGGCAAGGATGGTGTAAGGGCTGCAAACCACAGCACCCAAGGGCATCAAAGGACAGCTGCATTCAACTCCAGAAGGCCACAACAGCCCCAGACAGACACCAGGCACTGCCCCAGGTCAGCCATACACCATAATTGGAGGTAGGTCATCAACAAAGGAAAGGAGCAGCAGCCCCCAAGCCAAAGAGGCACAGGGAGAGATGCAGGGCACCAATCTTCCCTGACCCTGCCACATCATCATCAACCCTGTAACCCAGAGTCCTCTGTACCCCAGTGTTCCCTCCAACACCTGAAAGCAAGACCACCCAGCACCCAGCAGGGGAAACTGCACCCTCCAAAGCACCCAATAGGTCTGGCAACCAAAACTCAGAAGGACCAAGGCAGGGAGGGCGCATCACCACAACACCTGATGACCCCCAGGAGGGGGTCGAGAGGGATGGACACCGACAAGAGGCCTGCGCAACCTCTGTAGCCCAAGATTTTTCAGCTGTATTTTGTACAGCTGGTGCAAGACTTTTGAGCAGAATTAGAAAAAAGCTGCACACATTTTAGCAACTATGAACTACATGGAAGCGGTTTGTGAAGCTAGATTCCATGATCAATCATTTTTAACCATGCTGTTTTAAAAATTGTTTGGTTTGGTTGATGCAATCCATTGAGATCATTTTAAAGCCCCAACTGTTATTCCTGCAGAACTGGTGCAAGGCAATGAAAAGTTAAAAGGGACCAAATTAAGGAAACAAATACATCAGTAACCACAAAGAAAAAAGTAAATACCCTTTGAGCCTCACTGTAACCTGCCTGGGCAGACAGCAGCTGTGAGCCACAGTCCTGCAGTAAAAAACATGACTTTCAGGTTAACTGGTCTCTCTAAATTGCTGTTATGTCTCAGTGTGTGTGCCTGGTTGCAACAGACTGGCAACCTGTCCAGGGTGACCCCTCCTCTCGCCCTGAAAGTTAGCTGGAGATAGCCACCAGCACCTCCCGACCCCATTAGGGACAAGGGTGTTTGAAAATGGATGGATGGATGGATGGATGGGTGGGTGTGTGTGCTTGTCTCTGTTTTGCCCCAAATCTTCCAATACAGCTATTATTTAACATTTGAATCAAAATGTAATTCTCTTTAGGCAGAAGAGTGCTAATATGGCTATATAGGCTTAATTTGGACTTCCATAAAAAAAAAAATAGAGGAACAGAAGCACACAACAAGATATGTAAATTGTGGAAACATGAGTTTGGACAAAATCGTAGGCTTTCACATACAAAATGAAAAACCTTTGAGAAAATAAGTGTTTGTTTACAGGTGGTACAATGTGAGAGGATAGCCCCTGATAAACTCTACCTATGGTGGTAGGCATTTGTCATTAGTCACATATATTTTTACAGTAGACGGCTACTGTACAATTAAATTGATTGTTTAATTTAGAATTAAACAATCAATTTCCAAATGCACATCCCCAGGTTGAACTAATCCATAGTCTTTGAAAAATAATACATTATGACTCCATTTTGTATCAGAGAAGTCAGATACAAAACAACCAAGAGTATAAATGAAAGGACTGGCAAAGGGGTAATGTACTTACACAAAATGGGACAAAATGGTTTGTATACTGGTGCAAAATGAAAGTAAGAAGTGACTATGACAATGCCTAGGCAAAAACGAATGATTGAATCCCTTACCTCTAATGATGTCACCAAGCAAAATACACACAAAGAGTTTGCATTTTTTTTCCCTTCAGCCTAATTTGATTTTAATAATAATAATAATAATAATAATAATAATAATAATAATAATAATAATAAAAAAACTATTCCATGAAATCCAGCATTGAAAATGTAAATTACATTTTGAAGCTATATTTTTCATTGTCCGTCGAAATTTTTTAGTCAGCAAACACACCACGCGATGGCAATTTTAACTAAAAAAAAAAGTGGGCAACAATTTTAAAATCCCGACTCTAGTTGTCTTTATGCACTCGTGCCTTACACAGCACAACGCCTGGCCAGACAGTCTTTGTCACCTTATTATACAGCGCGAAAATACTGCTGTATAATAGAATAATGAAAGTGAATAAAACGAGCACATGTGCTTCCGCCTCTGACCCACAGCACTGACTCTTGGCTGAGCTGATAAGTCCCTCTTTATTCCACCGCGTGCTGCCATAAAAGCGCCAGGGAGCTCATTGTGCGGAGTGATCTGATACGGACTACACCCAGCCGCCGCCTCACTGCCCTGGCTTTCTTTGCTGCCCCAGCCTTCGCGTTGGTCAACGTCGAAGTGTGGGTTGGATTGGAGACTCTAAATTTGCCTGGAGATATCGTTCACCTTCCCGACTCTGTCTCTTTTTTTGGTAACATTACCCGCAAAGCTATAGTCTTTTTTTATATATAAATTTATAGCGTCAGTTTCTTGAATATGTCTTGGCAAAGCTACGTGGAAAACCTGATGGCCGATGGCAGCTGTCAGGATAGCGCCATTGTTGGGTATACAGACGCCAAATATGTTTGGGCAGCGCATGCCGGTGGTACATTCAACAATATCACGGTAAGTAATAAAAAAAAAAAGATAAAAAATAGGAGAGAACCGGTGCTGCTAGTTGCCATTACTGGCGCGCGCTCCCCCACGCGGACGCTCAGTAGCGCTAAAACCGTTATCTCGCAGGCTCTAAATGAACCGAGCTAACGTTACGGAGCTAGCCCACATAAGCTAACGTATATGGGCAGATAAGCTAACTAGCTTAACTGAAGGTGGCCTGCGTTGGATATTGGACATGCTAGGGAAACACTGCTATATTAAACCTTCTGTGACAAGACTTCAGTTGTCATGACAGGGTGCGGAGCTTAAATTATTTGCTGCTGGGTGGCGTTTTAAAAGATTTTGGAGCTCCAGCAGTGAACGCGAGGCTAATTTAAAAGCAGCTAGCAGACGGTGTCTGGCAGCAGAAACGTGCATGCTTTTGTGCGCGCAGCTGCTTCGATTAGCTGAAGTTAAGCTGCTACTTTACCGGCTACCTGTGGTTCAAAAATCTCTGGCTAGTAAAGCGCAGACGGTACACGCCTTTATGTTCAGTCAGACCAGCCACCTGTTTGCATTGTTGGCTAAAAGGAAACGAACCTTTTTCGTTTTATGTAATGAGCTTGGTGCATAGCGACACAGTACAACACTCGAGAAAAAAAAGAAAAGAAATGTGTATATAGGCAGAGCATAATTGACGACTTTCAAATGGTGTTCTGTCATTACATTGATTTTAATTAATCTTTTAAATATGGAAGGATTAGGGAGTCTCATTTTAACAAATGGTGCTTGTGCTGCATCTACAGGTGCAGCAATGCATGACTCTCCAACAAAATCAATGTGCAAAATTAAAACTGCCTCTATTTCAGAGACGCAACCTTTAAGGTAGCCAGACCCAACCCTTATTACATTAAATGGATTTAAACTAAGCGCTTCCAAACTGACTGCTTGCCTAAACATTTAAACAATAGCTTGCGGTTTGATTCACTTCCAAGCCTGATAGACATAAATGCCGATAATTTTGTAACTTTCTGTATCAAGTAAAACGGCTACCTCTATCAAAGAAGCTGCACATTTTTTTAATCTAGTTGGTTTTTTTTCCGTTTTTTTTTTTTTTTTTGTGGGTGTGTGTTTTGTCTTTCAGTCTCAGGAAATTGACGTCCTCGTCGGAAAGGACAGGGAGTCGTTTTACACAAATGGTCTCACCCTGGGCTCAAAGAAGTGTTCTGTCCTGAGAGACAGCCTCCAGGATGATGGCGACTGGACGATGGACATCCGGACAAAGAGCCAGGGAGGAGAACCTACGTATAACATTTCTGTAGGCAGAGCTGGAAAAGGTAAAATTAAACTTGTATGTGGTGGGGTTCCAGAAATTGGGATTTTATTTATTTTTAATTAAATACTTTAGAAAACCACAAGTATTAACATCCCAAATTTTTTTATTAACATAATAGGGACAGTATATATAACAAAATAAATGTACCTTAGTCATCAAAAGGCTAATTTTGTGATATTTGTGAGCATCTAGCATGAGGATTAAAACAATATTTTTCTTTTAATGTAACCATTTAAAACACTTCATTTTGAATTCTTAATTAACCTCATTGTCAATATTTATTGTTGCATCTAATTAGCCGTCAGACACAACAACAGTAGTTCTTAAATGGCATGTTTGAGGGGGAAATACTTTGAAAAAACCTTTTAAAGTAGGGTTGTATTAGGAAAACCAAGAGTTAATATCTGACCTGTAGCAGAGGTTAAGGAACGGACCACTTTTAAACGATTCCAGTCTTGAAAAACATCGTAGCACTTTATTCACCAATGTTGGGGTTTTGGTAGATTCTTTGCATACAAAGTAGTGTTTTTTTTTATATAGAGTACTCTGTAGGCTGTGGTCTACAACAGTGACCCTTCCTGACCATCTTTAATAAAACTAACCTAAAATGCTCTGATGGCAAACAAACGTGACAGGGTTTTAGGTGATCTTCTCACATATCTGTTTGACATTTCTGGTCCTGGACTTGTCTGCGCCATGCTAAACGGACAGTCCAACCATCTTAATCCAGACTGAAGTCCAGAAAAGGGATGCTTCAGAAATTTTGAAGCGAGATTTTGTTACATAAGCAGTTTGTATCCTGTCTGTAGAAAATGACCTTCACAGCCTTTATTTAGTATAAAGCTTTATTTCTAAGGTTTTTCCTTAAATTAGATTTTTTTTTTTTTTTTTTGAAGTAACTGACAAGCATCCTGACACCTTTTTGTATTTTCAGGTTTGTCACAATCAGTTTTTAAGAACTAATTGATTATGTTTAAACAAATTAATAGTCTGAGCCAAATTTAAAAATTCTTTAAAAAAATGTTTAATTAGTTCCACATTCAAATTGGGAGGAGGATAAGGTGTTAAAAGGGTCTTTAGATAACGACTTGGTCTCTTGTGTTTTAGATGCATTTAGATAAGCTAAAAGCCTTGAAAGGCTTAATTTACATGAAAGCAAAGCAGAATTGATTTTAAAATGGCTGCAAACTTTCTTGCAGTATGATAAGTCTTGTGTTTATTGGTTAGCAGAGAAATTTGCCACATGAGTTTGCCTCTAGTTATCAGAATTAGAAACTGTTTTAGCTTTCTAACTTTTTTTTTCTTTCTTCTGACTCTTGTGCATGATGTTTTGTTAAATGAGCATTAATTAAATGTTGCACCTCCTGGGATATTACAAGCATGGTGTGTCATCACTTTATGGTTTATTCAAACATCATTTCTTACTATCAGACAGTACAAATAAGTCCTGTAGCTTCATTTTGCTTGGGTAAATTTAGAAATCACTGGGTCTTCCACAATGTAATATACAAGATTCTTAATTTCAATTAGCATTTTTACAGTAAATGGGAATGCAGCATGATCACTATAGCTGCTATAAGATGCTACAGGAATCTATAAATTCCAAGTGGTGCACATTTCTATTTCTTATCTGGAAAGTCTTTTCTTTACCTTTTTTCTTTTCTTTCACTTTTCTTAACTATCCTTTTTTTTTCCTTTCCATCTTTTCTCTTTCAGTTTTGGTTCTTGTAATGGGCAAAGAAGGCGTCCATGGAGGCGGCTTGAATAAGAAGGCATACTCAATGGCAAAATACTTGAGGGATTCGGGCTTTTAATGCTTTGAAGCTCACGTAGATCCAAGTTGAGGGACAAAAAAGAAGAGAAATAAAATATTGCTGTTAAGATTTCTCCTGCAAGCAGTCAAATGTTTTGGAAACATTTAATAGCAGTGAAGAGTGATAAGATACTGTGTCACCTTTGTTCTCACCCCTTCACCCTGTATGAGGGGGGCGGGGCTCTTCTGTTTTGTTCATTTGTCTATTTTTTTTATTTATATTTATTTTTTTCCCCTTGTGCTCCAGTATTGGTTTTAGTCATGGGAAAGGAGGCGGTCCATGGTGGAAATCTTAACAAGAAAGCACATGCAATGGCTGAGTACCTGAGGAAGTCTGGATACTAAGCAACCTCGCCACCCCATTGGTCAACTTAGCAGCTCACTCCCACTCACCGTATTGTTGACACTACTTCCAGGATTTAGGTGGCAAACAGTGTTACTTCCTACCCAGTCTCCTTCTATACACAGTCTTTTGTTGGCTAAACTCCCTCATCCACTTTTTTTTTTTTTTGCCCTCCTTTTACATTGTTTATCATGATTTTGACTCTATAGTTATGGCATGTTTATTGAGATGTTTATCAACCAAACATGTTAAAAAAAAAAAAAAGCTAAAGTGCATACTTAAAAGTGTAAAATAAATTTGGACTCCTAACTTAAACTGACTTGTTTTCTCTGTACACATCAATATACATATACCTTTTTGTTAAGCATAATTAAAAAGATACCTCTAAAAAATGTTTTCTGATATTCAGCATGCAGGCATTATGAAAGTTGCATGTATGCACTTCATCACAGCAAACCCAGCCCTGTTTCCCCATGTCCTTCCACAGTGTTTCAGCCAAACCATATGTCATGCCTTTCTCTTAATGTCCTATTGTTTTTTTTGTTTGTTTGTTTTTAAAAAGACAGATTTCCCCTAATTGGCCACCTCCTGTTTCTTTTCATTTACCGTCCATTACCTGATTTTTGTTTTGCTATTGTACCTGAATGTGGTCTTAAAGTAACTGATGTGGGTGTTGGGCTGTTTTTTTTTTTTTTTTTTTGTTTTTTTTTTTTGAGTGTAACGTAAGGTTAGCATTACACCGATTTATCATTTTTGATCCCATCTTGGAGTCTCAGTGGACATTTCATCTCTTGGGAGTTGAGATGGGGCCCATTCTCTCCTGCCATTTGTACATTTTTGCTGTAAAAATAAAAACACTACAACTTTGTGAGCTCGCCCTCCCATGTGGACCAACTTCCATAAGAGAGGTACTTTAGCTTATTAGAGGCAATTGTTGGCTGCCTGGAAACCACCGAGATGACTTCAGATGACTGTAAAACATGTAACCGCTTCTTTAGACTTCACTAAAATGTTTCCTCACTAACTGACTTCTTGCTAACTTTAATGTGCATTGATTACTACAACGGCAATGTCATTTTTACTACAGTGTGAATGCATTTAGACTGTACACCGAGGCTGCTGGGCTCCAGCACCTTGGGATTGTTTTTTGCCTTGTGCTTTAGTCATCAAAGTGTATTCACAACTTGTCATAGTATGGTACCTAGAAATATATTAAAAACAATGCTGTGTACACTAAACATTGAAAATGATGTTGGTTGGAATAAGAACATTTGTAAGTTGTCTTGTGGTTTCTCTTTTTTTTTGTTGTTTTTTTTTTTTTTTGTTTTTCTGAAAAATAACTGTATTCTGTGCCATAAAATTCAATTTCTGATCTGATACTAATGAGTTGGATTTGTACCTGCTGCCCAAGCAAGAAATAACTTTAAATGGCACTTTCTTAAGGGATATTTTGGCATTGGTAATCTCTAGACTTTGTGGGATCTGTACAGAATTAAAACAAAGCAAAAGTTTGGAATATTTTGTCATCTTTTAAGTTGAACTTGATTTTTTCTTCTTTTTTTTTTCAATGTTTTTTTTTTTTTTTTCAAATGCCATGACTTCAGATTAAATAAAAGGTAATCCAACCAGAGATGAGAGCCAGGATGTCCAGTCTTTTACCCTGTGTGCCAAATTGTATATGGATGGCTAAAATGTAAGCTGTAGTCTCAATTTTCTGTTTACAAGGTGTTTAGAGAACATTAAGTTGTTGAAAAGTTCTTGAACATTTTAAGAACTATAATAAATTGAAGCACCATTTAACCTGCACTAGTACTTCAGAACTTGGATCTGGGAATGACCTCATACTTTTTTTTTTATTTCTTCAAAGCTCAAAAACCAGTGAGATTTTGGAGTTGAAATTCATAGTCAAAAGAGCAATATGTTTTGTTTTTGTACTATCAAATGTGTCAGCAAATAAGCTATTATCTTATTTACTAATG
The DNA here is from genome assembly GCA_903066825.1 of Alfaro cultratus. Lineage (NCBI taxonomy): Eukaryota > Metazoa > Chordata > Actinopteri > Cyprinodontiformes > Poeciliidae > Alfaro > Alfaro cultratus. The sequence goes on along the minus strand of CAEFZX010028135.1, from coordinate 45,881 downwards.
TAAAACCTAAGACAATAAGTGGGGTATTAGAATATATTCCATACTTTTGTCTCATCCATTATATCATTTAAGATTATGGACACCTGTATCATCTTATTGTACATTATGTTAGAAGGAAGATCATATGCCTTATGGCAAGATGGGTTAATTAAAGTACATTTTATTTGAAGTTCAAAACATTGGGCTGCTGGATAGGCTGAGTACCAATTTTTGCTTTCATCTCGTCTCATGCAACAATCACTATTTACTGGTCTATGAGCTAATTAGCACAATTGTCAACACCTGCTGTATTCAGGTGTTTACCAGACCATAACTAGGACCAAGGCTGTGTGCTCTGGTTTAAACATACTAACTAGCTACAGAGGTCAGCTTACTGCTGAGGCCATTTGCCTGTGTGCAGTGCTTTCTTTTTTCCTTCCCTTCAATGGCGTGTAGAGAAAACAGGGGGGGTGAAATTTTAGCACATTTAGGACTTCTTGTGTTTCTAATGTCACTATGCAACTGTGCAAAATTGACGAGGCTTAAGGCATTTGATGAATCTAGAGGAACCTCAGTGCACACCAAAAAGCAACCTGAAAGAAGTCATCTGCATCATGGAAGGCTTTTAATTGGACAGAGTTCCCTGAAAGATCCTAAACTCAATGGAACCAACTCCACAGAGGCGGCGCTGGATGAAGCGGACTACCAAGCTGACATGGGTAGGTGTTGCAGAATTTAAAACATATTTCACTTAGAAAATTTTTTTAATTTCTGTAGTACATATATACTTCATTTTAATTAAACTGCTTTATTTTAAAAGGCTGGCAGACCAGACAACTAATGGAAAAGAGTGACTTGCAAGAAATGGCAATGGAAAACCTGCTAAAAATGGAGTCAAAGGTTGAGTGCACTCAAGATTCTATGAAGCTTCTTGTTCACGATGCGGCCTCTGCCCCTGCATCTCTCATCCTTGTGGACCGGGGTATGCTTATATATATTTGCTTATATATGTGTATATATATATATATATATATATATATATATCTTTTTTTTTTGTAACTCTTCTGCACAGCTGTTCCTGGTATGAAATAGAAGCAGAACAGATGGGAGCTATGATATTTCAAGAAGTCTCTGTCTTGTCCTTTTCAGGTCACTTGTCTCCTCTGTCTCTGACAAAGTTGCCCTCAAGCTGTGGTTACACCATTAGGTCAACTCAGGAAGATCTGGTCTTGGTAGCACCCTATGATGGCTGCTTTGTCATTATTCAGGTGGGTTTCCTATTATGGATAATCTACACATCTGACTTATCTGTGCTGTTCTTATAACGCAATCAAACTCTGATTGCAGGAGAACAACTATGTGCTCCCGTTGCTCTGGTGGGGCCTACCCATCAGAATGTCATGTCCTTTAATGGGACATGCGTCACAAAACCCTCCAATGGTCACTTGTCATGCTGAGGGCATGGTTGTGAAAACGGAGTGGATCACATCTGCTTCAAAAATCAAAGTAAATGGTAAGTATTTATGTTAGGTGTGGTGTTCTCTAGGTGTGATAACTTGCAGATACATTGTTGTACCGTCATCAGAAATTGGCTGCAAATTTAGAGCTTTCATTTAAAAAAATCCCCGTGACAGGAGTCTTCCTAAAATTTTATTGGGATATTGCCAAGCAGTGAAAACTTGGAATCTCTTACGCAAGTGCATACATTGAGCCTTAGGTTTGCACTGCAGTTTAGCCTGTTTAATTTTCAGCCCTAAACCAATGATATCAGCTTATCACTTTTAAAATAATCTAAAAATTAGCTGCATGCAATTAAAATAGCTATTTTTAGTGAAATGGAATGATTTGGAGTAAACTTTCTCTATTGACACTGGTTTCAGTGTGGAATAGAACTCTTAAATTGGTGTAGACCTTGGATTATTAATTTAACTTGACTTTTTTTTCCCCCCCTCCTCTAGTAAATGGAAACTGGGAGTCCCTATTGACAGCTGCACAACGCTGTGTATTTGGTATAGTTGAACATCCAGAAGGTGTTGTTATCTCTGTGCGCTATGCACCTTGCCTGGTAAAGAAGGTAAATTTTAAAACACAGACCATTCTTCTAAGGAGGTGGGGAATGAAATTTAGTAATGGTGACATTTGTTTGCAGGATGGAATGCACTCCCTTGAGTTGGCTGGAGATGTAGAAACCAAGGTTTCATGTCCATCATTGTTGGCAGCTCAACTCAAATGGACAGAGACCCAAGGAAGAAGTTCAGTGCAGGAAAGTGACATGCCAGGCAAATGGGTGTATCCATTTCCCACACCACATCCATCTAGAACACTTCCTCCTGCTCAAGTAGCATCTCAAATTCCTAGTTTTTCTCAAAATCAGAAGATCCCAAGCAAACCAAATCAGGGTTCAAATCTGGGGCAGCTTCCGTACACTCATTTTCCAGGTTTTCCTTATGCTTACCTTCAAAAGCCAGACCTCGCTACTACTAAACGGCCACAGACCACTACACCTTCAAAATTCAAAGTTACTCCATCTGCAGATCATTTTTACCCTCAGACGTTGTATCACCACTCGCCTTTTCCTGCAATGCCACGAATGATGCAACCTGTGACCAAATCACCACATATTCCCCAGAAACCACCTGCCAGCAACCTTCAGATTCCAGAACAGATATTTCCTTCAACTTATACAGAAGCTTTATCCCTGCTCTCAAATTCTTATCCACTGTATCTCCAAAGGTTACTTGAGAAACATGGGCCATCACATCCTACAATGTCAGAGAAGGGTAAAGGTGAACACATGCCCTTCCATTTATTTTGCTCTCAACAGATGTCGGCCGCAAAACCATCTGTACTTTCTCAGCTAGCATGGCCTGAAATGTTTAAAAGTGAAGTGCACCAGCTATTTCAGCTTGTGTGCATCCAGATGGAGGCGGCCTTAAAACCTCCAAATGTTTCCCAGCCACCATACTCTGACACTGTGAAGGGCCAGGTATATAAGCCATTCAACCTCTTGTGTGCCTTGCAGAGGTCCCAGCTGCAACATTCAAAAACGCCTCAAGGTCAAGTGTATTACTCATTTTACTTGTTCTGCCACCAGCAGAAACGAGCCTCAGAGCCTGCTGATGTTACACAAGAAACCCCCAAAGGCAATCTATACCAGGCTTTGTACCCCTTCTATTTTCATGCACCTCAAAAACCCTCTGGAGTTGATGAGCCCTCTCAACCTGTGACTCCTCAAGCCCAAGTATACCCACAGCAAACTGAGAAACCTGCTGTAACTAAGCCACCACAATCAATGACTCCTGAAGCCCATGTATACTCACCATACTTTCCCTTCTATTCCTACTCAAAACCAACCCAGAAGCCTGCAACCCGGCCACCACAATCGGCAACTCCTCAAACTCCAGTATACTCACCATACTTTCCCTTCTATCCCCATCCAAAACCAACCCAGAAACCAGCAACTCGACCGTCACAAATGGCAACTCCCAAAGCACAAGTACATCCACGGTTCTTTCCTTACTTTGACCATCCAGCGCCACTTCAGAAACCTGCTGTAACTCAACCACCACAATCTGTAACTCAACCACCACAATCTGTAACTTCTCAACCCCGAGCATACCCAGCGCCATTCCCCTTCTATTCCCAACCAAAGCCAACCCAGAAACCTGCAACTACGCCACCACAATTGGCAACTCCTCAAGCTCAAGCATACCCACCTCAAAAACCTGCTGTGACTCTGCCGCCACAACCAGCGACACCTAAAGCCCAAGTATACCCACCATTTTTCTACTTCTATACCCATCCACAGGTGGTTCGGAAACCTGCTGTTACTCAAGCCCCACAACCTGCAGCATCTCAGAACAAAGTTTATGAGCAGTTCTCTGACATCTACCCCAAACCAGAGCCACCTTCAGTGCCCACTGCAGTTTTTCAACGCCAGCAGCTACAACCTCCTTGGGGCCAGGCAACCCAGCCATTCTACTCTTATCACCTAGGTACCCTTACACAATCAAAGCCAACTTCAAAATCTACAGCTGAAGATCATAAGGACCAAGAACAACAAAAGCAAATGTGCTTTTATTCTCAGCTGTTGCCTGAAAATCAGCTGGCAAACATTCCAACTAACACTGCTCAGGGATATGGACCCTGTCAGCAGTCTAACCCACCAGCTGTGGAAATGAGTGAAAGAGCTTCCCTGGCAAACCATTTCCATTATTCACAACCTCCTGTTGCAAACCCTCTTCAGGGCCAGTTTAAAAACCCCTTCAACATGTTTTATTACTCACAGCAACCTCATGCTATGCAACACTCTGATGTGCAACAGTTTGCTGTTTTGTCAAGTGAGCAAAAAATGGAATCTAGCCCATCAAAACAAGGTAACCCTGTGTACTGTCCCCAATATTGTCCTTCTATATTATCCAATTGCTGTCTACAAATAGCTTTGCATCAGCATTTTTACATTTGTATCCCAGGTGACAGTAAAGCTGAACCTCAGTTGTACACAGGTTTCTTGCCAGTGTCTCATCCTGTCTTTAGCCAAGGCTTGAAAACTGCTGAAATTCCACAAAAACTTTCCGTACCAGTTCTACAAGCTGGAAGAGCTAGTGCTTCAGTACAAATTTCTCCTAGGGCACCTCAAACTTCTGATTCATATGAATACTTTCTCCAACCACCAGATGGCATTGTTGCACTACCCAGGAGTAGTCTTGCCATGATTGCAAATGAAGAGCCAGTTTCTTATTTTGGAACTGAATCTCCAAATCCCATGTGGTTACATGGAGCACAAAACATGGTACTACCACACTTGGAACAAAGAAAATCTGAATCTCCCAATGACCCGTCTCAGCCGTGGATGACTGACAGTGAACACGTGAAGCCAGTTGTGCAATATGAACCTTTTGACATCCAATTTCCTGAACAAACTATCCATTCTAGGCCAACTTTTATGCCTCATCTTGGTCAACATGGTCTACATGTAGGAGAGTTACAAAATAAACCTGCTGTTGAGCAGCGGTCATTGCACAAATCTGAACATAAACGTTCAACACATCACAACTTTAAACGTGCAATTGACAGGTTTTTCTCTCCTTACTATAAGCCTGGAGATTCTCCTGTGTCAAATAGCTCTGTGGGCCTTAATGGTACTCAAGAACAACCATCTGAGACGGGGTCAAATAATTCCACCAAAGAACACAAAACTCAAAATTTGTATTCAGAACCACGAAGTTATGTCCTACTTCAGCATGGCCCACCACGAAAGGAGCCCAACCGTTTTGGAGAGTTGAATTATGGTGCAAACTCAAAAGCCCTAAAACTAAGACAAAATTCTCATCCGCAAACTTCAGAGTCTTTGCAGGAAAAAAGACAAGAATTAAAGTGGTTGGGGAAAGGAGTATCTAGTCATTCACTTGGTAGCAACTATTTGCAGAGGGACGGCGACTCATCAGGTTTGTTTATCTCGTCTGACCCTAATACAGTGAATTTGCACCATGAACAATCTTTCAGTGCTGACAAATTAAAGCCTGAACTTCTGAAATCATTTGATGACCTCTGGAAGTCCCGAACACCTTCAGATTTCAGCCAGTTGTTTCTAGCCAATGTTCCAGAAAAGACAGAAGTGAAGAGTGCTACGATGGACCAACTAGCCACAGGTATGTTCTTAATTTTTGAATGAGTCTTTCATATGATTCTGTTGAAATAACTTTTTTCCCTGATTCTTGCAGAAATGGACAAACCTCTTCAGAAGGACAAAAGGAATTTAGATAGGAAATGAGTTTTCTTTAATAATAATAATAAAAAAAAACTACTCAGGTTTTTGTGTTTTTAATATTTGTATTGGGAAAAATTGTTAAACTACACAGCTCCCATGTGATCTGACATTTAAGGTTTGGTAAATATTCTAAACTGGCATTGTATTAAATTGAAGACAAAGAGGCTATTGCCAGTTTTAATTTTTGTTCAAAGACTATGCAAATTATGAACGTTTATTCTCATTTAAATGTTAAAATTAAGTGTCTTGGCCTTCAAATAATAGTGTTTAGCTAGAATATTCAAATTTTTAAAGTTGCAATTGGGTAAGGGTACTAGAATGAAGGCAACTGTTTCAAATCTTGTGCTAAGGAGACTGACCTTTTAAACTATAGCTGAACTACATGCCTCCCCACATTCACTCCTCTTCCAGCTATTGGAAATACTCCTGGGTACAAAGATGTCCTGTTTGCTTGAGTCAACATGATTGACAAATAGGACTGTGCACTTTGTCAATAATGTGAAGTGTCCTCATTGACCCATAAGCCAATATTTTCTTTGCCAGCAACATTAGGTACCCAACTTAATTTTCAAAATAAGCACAGTGAAAAGTTAAAAACAAGGACTGATCTTTATTAAACACTTGCATGCAAATCTAATTTCTAGTAATCTTATTTCTTTTCCAAATGCTTACATGACCAGTTTCAAACTCTATTCTGAACCTAAGAGTATGACAACACACTTGCAGCAGTTCCTCTAGTACCAGTGTAGTTAAAGCAACTATTGAGTCTTTAGGAGCTTAAGACATTTAGAAGAATCTGATCCTTCCTGGGCACGCTTGCACTGGAGCAACAGGAGCTGCAGGAGCATCGGCTACAATGGAGGCAGGTGCTTCTCTCTTCACCAAAGCAATGGGGACTTCCACGCTGGCTGACGAAGCGTCTGAAGACGAGTCATCAGCAGCTGGCAAGGGACTGGCAGGCTCAGCAGCAGGAACAATTAGAGCAGGAGCAACGGGGACCACTTCAGCAGATTCCGCAGATTCTGACAAATAGTTGCTCATGTGGGGGTTGTGGAGGGCTGTGAGTTTGTGGTGTCCAGCGCCATGCTTGTGAGCAACCCTACCAGCGTGGATGTGAACTTGAGGTGGCAAGACAGACCCTATGGTGTTGTTTGCATCCACAAGTGGCATCTGAAAGTGGAAAAATGTCATTTAGCTTATTTGGGTTGATGGGGTCATCTCAAATTACAGGAATTTAAAAGTGTTTTACCAGAGTGGAAAACATCTTGCAGTTCACGCTGGGATCGTTTGTACCTTCGGAAATGCAAATTCCACGTGCCTGAAACGGAAATTAGACTTTTTAATGTCGTTTACCAGCTACTCCTACAGACTTCGTAATGTCCACTTACAGCCATAGTGTCATCCAGGGGTGTGCAGGTGTCATTGATGCAATTGGCTTCAACTACAACAAATTCTGCCTTGTACCTTTGCCCACCAGCCACAACCTGAAAGACATTTAAAAGGTTGAAGCATGCTTGAACTTATGGTTGCATGACCTTTACATGCTGAGAACCCACCTGTGAAGACATCCTTCCAATCTCCAAGAGCGAATACGTCAAATTTTGTGTCACATTGTTGAGTTTTGTCAGTGAGGCTTGAACAAAGTCCTGCCCCTGCGTGTGATTCAGAGGAAGGAGGGTAGAGCAGCCCAGGCACAAGTCCTCTCTTGATTCTAAACATAAACCAGAAAAAAAACAAAAACTCTATAAATCTGTGGTGATTTTTGTGTGATGCCGGTGTGTTAACTCTTACCTTCTGTTTTACATTTGAATGCCAGGACGGTGAGAATACCGGCAACCTTTTTTAGCACCACATCACAATCCCCTTCAATCGCCTAGAGATGCACAAAGAATCAGTCCAAACAGCTGCTGATCTTGTAACATAAAAATCTTACTCTTGTCTGATTGTAATGTCTTGTCTGGTATGGTTGAGCCACTCTAAGTCATCTGTGGAAGAATAATCTGCGTTCTCACCGTCAGATGTTTGGGCCTGACTGTGCAGTTGGCAACAGGTGTGGGGTCCAGTACATGACAGTCGGTCTCCAGCAATTCAATTTCCAGGACATATGTATTGTTTCCATCAGGCTGTAGGTAGATTAAATAAGGCAAAATATTATTTGAGTTGTTTACCTCAAGATTTTCCTTTAGTTCTTAATAGGATACAATTATACTATTAATCCGAGATTCTCACATGTACACCTGCTGACCTACCACAGTGTGGATCTTGATCTCTTCGATCCGGTTCAGCGCGTACTTGTAGCCATGGGTGTGCTGTGCGTTGAGGTGATCCTGAGCCACCAGAGCAGCCTCCTCTACCTCAAGGGAGTCGCACGCAGGCAGCAAAGTATTCGGCTGAGCCCATATCCCCCCCAGTAGTCCCAAAGCCACAGTGATGCCCAGGAGTTGCATTTCTTTTCGAGGCACAGTGAGATATCTGAGAAACGAAGCAAACGGAAAACGGAAAGAAGAGGCAGAACTCTGGTCGCCTGTGTTGTATTTATTCTGCACTTTAAACCGGTCCAAGTTAAACACTGTGATCTCTCCTCCTCCTGCGTCACAAGTGGGCTGCGCTCTGTATCAGGAGAGCCGCCAAGACAAATGGACACAAAGTCTAGGATGAAGCAAGTGACCACCAGTTCAAATCAGTAGGTAGGACTATACGATAACGGTACAAATGTAATGTCTGGATCACGGTGGAGGTCATGGAAGGATATGTATTGATCATGAGCTGATCAGTTCACTTCTTGATGGATGGAATTACTTCTCAAATAACAAATGACCTGTTAGTAAATGTCAAGCTATGTTTACGTCAAATGTGAGCTGAAATCAGTGCTCATTAATGGTTTCTAAGAAGACTTTGGGTTCAAATCTCACTTAGAGCCACTTTGTGTGGACTTTGTGTGTTCGCCCCATGCATGTGTTCGTATTTTCTTAGTAGTGCCGCTTCCGGCAACATTTCACAAGCATGAATTTTATCTTGACTGGCCACTTTAAATGGTCCTCCAGTGGGGGTGTCTGTATGTTTGTTTGGTGGTCCGTCTCTGTTGACCCCATGATGAACCTGTTCAACTTCCACCTTTCACCTAATGAACTGCAAATGTTTGTTTTAAATAATGTGGTGTTTTTGGTACGCCTTCTCCTGCTTCTATAGTTCATGGCAATGGCGATTTGAGGAGCAACAACTTTTTTATTAAAGATCAGTGACATGGACGCATTCAACATCAGTGTCGACATCATATTTGATTGTTATCCATCTGAGATCAATAAGCTTTTCAATATCAAGAGCACATTCTTGTTATTGTGTTTATTGGTGTATATTAATAATTAGAATAAATTAATTTTTATATCCCTTTACAACCCCCCACTAGGTTAACCAAAGTGCTTGACAGCAGGTGAAATCACATTAGAGATAATAGAATAAAATATTAAACCTTAGGTTCTTTTTATTGGATGCCATGGGGTAATTTTAAACACATACTGGCCTTTTCAACAAGGTTAAGAGACAATTATTATTAATTTTATTCATTTGGCGCCAATTTCACAGCATATGTCTATGAATGAGATTTCAATCACATGCATTTCATTTTCATTGTAATTATAATACAGGTCAGTCAGTCAGTCCTCCTGAGCAAACACGTGACGACAGTGACAAGAAGAATTTCCCAGCGGAACTGAGCTCATTTAATGGCTCTGACTTTAAAAAACTTGATCTACTGTACCTTCAGTGTGTTTATAGGACAGTTTTATCTTAAAAGACTAAACTTCTTCCAGGATTTAAAGGCAGACACGGTGTCTGTGTCACAGGCACAACCTGGGAGTTGGTTCCACAGGAGAGGAGCCTGACACTGTAACTAAACGACCTACCTCTCATTCCAGACGCTCTCAGAACCACCAGTGATACAGGCATATCAGACTATAACTTTATTAATCCCTAGTTGAAGAAATGCCTTGGTTACAATGGCCAAGCAATATAGGGGATAAAGCAGATAAATTCAAAAACAAGAGAAAAAACAGCTGTACAAATGTGAGAGTAATGGGTGAGAAAAGTAAAATACAAGATTTATACACATCAGTGCAGTTGCAGATGTGAAACTGCTGAAGGTGATACAGAATCGATGTCCAAAATGCAACATCTGTGGCCCTCTCAATTCCAGAATAAAGCAAATCTGTTGTGCAAAAACCAGCATTTCTTTCTAGTTTCAGCATGACATGTTCACAGACAAATAACGTCTTCGGTCAGAGAAAAGTCAGGTGTAACTGTTTCTCATTCATTAACCAGGTTTCCGCATTCGTTTGAATTTTGCGGCAAATAGAACCTCAAACATCCAGCAAATTTTACTCGCAGACGGCCTGGGCGCTGACATTTTCATGATCTGCAGGTGCTTTCATTTCGACGATTTGCATTCTGGACCTAAAAGGAATCAATCGACAGAAGATAAAATAGAGTAATACAATCTCTTCTATTCATCAGAACTCACATTGAAACATTTTGACTCAGGAAGACGGTCATTACAGGCTTTCCTTACAAACGTCGGTGTGGTGGCCCAGTATTTATTTCCAAATATTTAATGAAAATACAAGTAGTGAGTACCGATTTAATGACAAAATTATGACGTTGAGAACTTCACGTTATATTCTGCATTAGTCAATCCTCCATAGAGATGCATTAACTCATTTTTAGTGATTGTATCTTGGTTCCATGCTCAAACAGTCCTGTTGTGTAACCAGCTGCCTGTCTCCACCGAGGTCAGAGAGGAGCCTTACAAAGCGGGGCCCCTCAGATCAGCGACTGAACTCTTCGGAAGAGGATGTTTGTCGAAGGCAGGGGGCATATTTGAGGGCCAATGACACTCACCGCTGCCGTCCTGGATGTTTGTTTTATATAAGACCATCTGCACAACACACAAGTATCACTCCAGGTCAGGAGCAAACAGAGATACCAATCGTTTTACTTTTCCTGGTAAAATTCCAGTGTTTTCCTCACACAGGCAAACTGCTAGTAAAGGAGGTCATCTTAAAGTTGTCAACTTAAGAGAAAGTTTTGGTGCAAACGCAAGAGAAAAACAGTCTTTGGACAGAGGGGGAAGTCTAAATGGAAGTTTATAATGTCTGTATTGGGACATACATGCACTGACTTCCATTTCTTTTGCGTGTTTTTACACACTTCATTGTTTCAGAACATCAAACCAATTCAAAGATTAATCATAGGCAACACAAGTAAACACAAAATGGAGTTTCTGAAGGGACAGTATTATGTAAAATCATGTTCTAATGTCATCCCTTCATCAAGAAATTAACTTGAGTGTTGCTTTGATTCTTTTATTCTCCTGAGGCAAACATTCAGCTGTGCCAAACGCCTGGGTGGGCCTCGCACCGCCTTCGAGATGCAGCTCGACGGGCTTCTTCGGCTTCCTGTGACCACTTCCTTACAGTCACTTTCTTAACAGGTAGTCTCTGGACAAGGGGTTTATATTCAGAGCAGGGAAAAACAAGATTGTGTTCTGATTTCTCCAGAGGTGGTATTGATTTGGAGATATAAAAATCCTTGACATTTGTACAAATGTAGCCTACCTCAGAACGGACAGCGAACGCCCCGTCAGATTAAAGTCTACAGCCGATGCTCTGCAAGGTTAAAGCAGCAGACACATCTGAGCATCTGCTGTTTTGAAGCAGGGCTGCACAGCTGAACAGCTGCACAGAAAGTCAAAAGGAGGTCCAGAAGGAGAAGAGAACTGGTCTGGGGAAGAAAAAAAAAAAGAAAATCTGGTCTGGTCTGATTCAAAATAGATGCCCATTTTAACACCTTCTGAAAAATCTAAATGATTCCCTAAAAACTTAAAGAACAGAATAGACTTATCTGTAAAAGAGTTAAAAAGTCAGGGGGTAAAAAAAAATAAAAACAATAAAAAAAAAATCACCAAACAATATTTTGAGCGCATAAATAAGGAGAGATTTTCTTCCCCTTTTCATTTTAATATTGAAAAGAACAATAAATTGAATTCAATGTTTCAAGCGCCCAAAATAAATATCGCCTGTTTTATTTCAGGGACCACCAGGGGGCGCTGTGGGAGCCTCAGAAAGTTTGAGGGGAGATGAAAAAAACAACAGGCAAAAATACAAAAAAAATAAATCTTTCAGTCTTAAAATTTTAATCAGAATTGTTGTTTTTGTTCTTCTTCTTCTTTATTATAAAATATGAATTATAATAATTGATTTAACAAATGTTATTTCTGACGCTCATTTTCTGCTGGGCTGCCAATCAAATTCATCAAGCTGCTTTGCTCATCAAGCTAGAACAGCAAGAAATTAAAAAGTTTCTGACAAGAAAAAGATCAAAAGAACTGCTGCAAACAAAATACAAGAACTGTGGGAACAAAATAACATTAGATGTGATTAATATAAAATATTATATATATTTTCCTATAATCCAGAGAGGTTTGTGATGAAAAACGTTATTATCTGGTAATAAAGTCATAATATGTTATCTGATAATAAATAAATGAATTTAATAATTGCTGATTAATGAATAAAAACAGAATACCGTGTAACATATCCTATTTTACTTAATAGGATATGTGGTGTGTGTGTGTATTAAGAATGAAGTTATTTAGATGACAAATTCCCATCCACATCTATCTATCTATCTATCTATCTATCTATCTATCTATCTATCTATCTATCTATCTATCTATCTATCTATCTATCTATCGCTCAGTCTTGTCTTGTTATTGAATTGGTCGTTTCTGATTGGCTAACACAGGAATGACGCGTTTTGTATGCGACTCCCAATGTGGAGACTCTTGTTGCTACTTTCGTCATTGGTTCATCTGGTTTTATTTGATATTTAACAGCTTAAACTACTAGTTTCCCGTGCGGTTCTGCTGTGAGACGTACTGCGGGCCCAGAACTCGCACCGAGCGGAGGTTTCATCCAGCCAGGCGGAGGAAATGCAGGTAAGGCCGACTGTAGGAAGCTTCCTCAGAGCCCCCATGTTCTGCCTGCCGTGCCGAGGGAACCTAGCTCTGCGGCTAGCTGCTCCGCCGGGGGCTCCGCTCGGCAACACGTGCCGAGCTGAGGCCGGACCGGGCTGACGACCTGGAGGAAAAGCAAACGCTAGCAAAACGTAGGAGGACCTACGTTTTGACTCAGGAAGACGGTCCTACGTTTTGCTAGTGTGTTTGTCCTTCTGCGTGGTGTGGTACTGGACACGTGGGCTCCCACAGTGCGTAGAGCTCAGGCTTCCTAACGCTGTGAGGCAGTTTAATGTCACGTGCAGGATGGATTCTTTACAGAAAGTAGCACCCAGTTTTACAGTGATAGTTGAGCTTAATCACATATTTGTTCAGTTGGAGAGAGAGTCTATGGGTTAACCATGAATATTAGCAGCAAAGTAAATGAAAAAAAATTACACAAACAAGTTGTTTAAAAAAAAATAAAATCCAAGCACACAATAAAAGTATTTTGCCCATTCTTTTTTGCAAAATATCTCAATTTTGTCCAGTTGGATGGAGAGTGACTCTGAACACAAGTGTTCCAGTCCTGCCACAGATTTCTAATTGAATTTAGTTTTGGACTTTGACTGGGCCACTTCACTGTGCTCACTCTTAACTTGTATGCATGGTGAACCTCTGCTCCAGTCTTTCTGGTCTTGCAGCCTCTAACAGGTTTCCTTTCGAGATTGACCTGCTGAAGAAAAGTGTTTTGTTCACTTCTTCGACTGCTAATGCCAAAACTACAGGCAGAACACAAGCCTAAAACAGCACAGAAAATCGTTCCCAACTTGTCCTTCTGTTTGCTGATTGACCCGATAGAAATTCAACTGGAGAAAGCCCAGATTGAAGAGTGAAGAGTGAAAACGCAGGATTTCTTTTCCATCTTGGCACTACTTTGATTCTGTCCCAATTAGAAAATCCTAATTAAGTCCAATGAGGAGCAAAACATCCCACAGGATTTCTGTTGCTAGTTTTTGGATTCAGAGTATAACAAGTCAGTACATTGTTGGTGTCAGTTTCCAAGCTTGCGAGTTTTACTTCACAGAGCAGCCCTCCCCCACCACTTCCACACTCAGTTCCTTCAGACTAGCCAGCATCAATTAGCAAACATTATACAAGCTTCTACTTGGTGCAAGGCTAGTTAAAACGTTGCTAAAGGGTTAATAGAGGAGTGATGTTCTGATGATGTCATGAAGGCGGAGCTTCAGAAAGAGGAGGGGTTTTTTGGGGGGGTTTTTTAGAGACAAGTGGTTAAATTATGAAGCCAAATTATTTTTTAAGTCATATTTGATATATATCATTATAACAACAAACGTTAACATAGTTGATAGTGCTATAAAATGGCACTATGTGCCTGGAAAACACATCATGCTGCTGAATTATCTTTGCACGATGCATGATATATTGGCACTAAAATCTGTATCGGCCGATGTTGGTAATTTGTTAGCATATCAGTATCAATTCGATAAACTGAGCGAACAATCGATATTTCTTTCCATCTTGTTGCTGTTTGTTTCTGGAAGGGGAATGGAGGCTGGGAAGGGCAGTTGGTTGAAGGGGTAGTAAAACATTCGCATACTATTGGTAAATATTGGTTATATTGATATGGACTCAACTTTTTATATTAGTGCATTGCTAAAAAGACAAATATGTTTGATGTTTGTGCTGACATTATGCTTCGCCGTTGCAGAGTTGGTGTGGACACCCAGGAAGACACTCGCGTTACTTCGGCAACCAGCGTCCGCATTCTCCCTGAGATTTGCCGCTTGATCTAGCGAAGGGCGTCGGGACCATGGTGTGAAACGCTGGGAGTCCGTCTGTTCCAAACAGGAAGCCGGTGGGTCCAGCTCGGCCGCCCCTCTCACATGTGTCGCTCTGTCAAACAGAAGGCTTCCCACAGCTGCGCGCTCACATGTGAGTCCACGTGGTTCTGCCTCTGCCAGATGGAGCAAACGCGGAGCCGCTGGAGGAAGCCAAAGAGCCTGACCAGGAGACGGGCGTTCATGTCGTCCGTCAAGGGCGTGTCCCACCTGTCCAGGCGGGACAAGAGACGCTTGTACTGCAAGCTGCAGTTCTGGCTGTGGAGGAAGCGGAGCGAGAGGTGCCGCTTCTGGAAGGTCCGGACCCGACGGCGGCGGTGCGGCCCCGAGGTCCGTACAGCCACAGACACTGAGCTTCATTTGAAATCACAGAAAACAGTTTTGTTAGAGAACAACGACAACTCAGAAGTAAAATCCCCAGAATCCATAAAAACCCATCTCGGTCGGGATGCTGGGGGTTCTGGAGAAGTCGGTCAGAACGGGCTGGGGAGCTGGAGCCAATCAGAAAGCGTTTCAGGTTCATCTGATGCAGGCACCATCAGTCAGACCTTTCCAACAGCAGCATCGCTTCCCGATAGCGTTGAACCTTGTGGACGATCCGAGGGCCTTCTTCACCCTCTAGAACTTTCCCACACCGTGCGACCTGTGCAGGGCGCCGACGACACCGCACAGTTCAGGTCGCAGATGGATTTGTTAGAACACAGTCCTGATCTCCAGCAGAGCGGGGGTGAAAAGACAACATCCTGTCCGAATGATGCCAACGCTGACACTCTGACCAGGGAGATCCAAGGTCAGTTCACCATTGGGCGATACGCCGGAGAAACGTATCACAATGTAATGGTTTTGTATCAAAGATATCGATAATTATTGATCCGCTTTTTTGTTTTAAATGTCTGAATGCTGCCAAACTGGTGATCTGATCTTTATTCTTGAGGTGTTGAACTAATTTTTCCCTCGGACTCCAAACCATTGCTTTTATTTTTAGGCAGTAATGAGGTGAACATGAAACAGCTGAAGTTCAAGTTACTCAAGAGGTTGTTGCTAGGTAACCAAAAAGTGTACTTAAATCCCCACAGTAATAATCAGTGTACCAGAGCAGAATTTTGTTTGTACAGCAGCAGAAGCAGCAGCTATGGATGCTTTTGCTGACTACATAAAAAAATATAAAAAATGAGCTGGGCTGAATATTTAGAATATTAGAAAATTGTGCAATTATATTATTGCTAAATATGGCAGAAACAATTGTTCTGCATTTATGTTTTATGTGATTAGTCCATGTTTTCGTCAATGCTCCACCCAACAACTCGCTGAATATATTGGTGGCATCCAAAGTGAAAATTCAGACATACTTTGCATTCCAAGCAGTCCTTTGACATATTATTTATATCGTAATAATTCGAGTTATGTAACATATCGCGTGGATCAAATTAGTGCAACATTTTTGCAAACTTTAAAAAAAATGTTCATATAGAATCCTGATCAAATGTATGAAGGTTTTTGATGACAAAATGTTTAGAAGGTTAAGGTGGAGGATACTGCATGTCTGTTCCTCACAGCTTCTTCTTCTTTTTGTTTTTTCCAGACTTCATGGAAGTCTTCTACAGGCGATACGGAAGCTTCATCCCGCTCCATAAGAGTGACGTTTTGAGGCATCTGAAGAGGAAGTTCAACTCTGATTTCAGTGACAGGTGAAGGCTCGTGCTAACCCAAAGTAGCTGCGTTGTGTTGCTAGACGAGACCCTAAAGTCAGCTTGTTTCTACCCCCGCAGGAAAAGCACGATCTTCTCCATAGTGGACAAATACCGAACCGCGATCATCCAGGAATCCGTCCTGTCTTTCCGAGTCGTCTACAAGAAACACGTACTGACTCTGGAGGACTTGTTGACGTTGGCGGATGAGCACTGGCTCAATGACCAGGTTAGCACCGAAAGCCACAAGACCTTCGGTTTGTTGTGTAGAGTGTGTGTTGATGCTCTAAACCAATGTGTTTTGGGGTGAACTGCAGGTTATGAACATGTATGGAGAGTTGATCATGGAGTCGTCCAATCACAAGGTAACCTATGTTACAATCACCATTATGCCAAAAGAATGATTTTATTGAACAATTACACATGAATCCATCAAAAATATTGTATGGTAGGAGGATCATGGCGCGGCATATTTATTAACAACTTATTACTATTCACTTGTTATTTTACATCTGAATATTCACAAAGTTTTGCACACATTAGTAACGGAAACGCGGCTAGCGACATTAGCTCTAACCTATTAAAAATCTTCAGATTAAACTTTACATGGTTATTTTGGCTTTCTGTCAGGGAATGCATTGATTATAACCTTCTGGCCGATCACCAATCTTTAAAAAACCTGACCTGCTGATATCAGATTTTTATTTATTTATTTATTTATTGGTCTTAAAACTCACAAGATATGATGTTAAAGTTGCTAAGTTAACAGCAGTGGGGTGACTGTCAGACCTTTACAGGTTTCTCATGTAAGCATCAGCCAATCATCACAATTAAATTAAGTTTAATTTTCTATACCTTTAGGTGATTGGTCCATGTATAGAATGTAATTCAGATCAAATACCTATAATTGTTTGAACTTCAGTCTTTGTTTCTGATTAATTTCAGCATGTTTTTTTTTTTTTTTTTTGTCTCCACTTGAAGGTCCATTTTCTCAACAGTTTCTTCCACCGTCAGCTCATGACCAAAGGATATGACGGTGTGAGGAGATGGACGAAGCAGGTTAGATATAACGTAAAACTGATTTTCATCAAGTAAACTAAAGAAACGTCCAACACCAAGTCAGATGTGTGATATTAATCGATTGGGGATGCAAACAGAAAATGTGGCTTCTGCGAATAAAAACAACATGTAACCGAGAGGGGCAGCCGTCTGACTCTGCAGGAGGAAGCTACAAACCACATTTATGGTTTTATTTCCTGGGGTGTGTAAATGGGTCCAATCAGACCCAAACACCAGTGCTGCCAATCAAGAATGAAGCAGTTTTTGGTACCTTTGGCATCGTGGGCCGGTACCAAATCCTGTTGGAGGATGAAACCAGCATCTTCATAAATCTAGCTAGCAGAAGGAAACATGAAGTGTTGAAAAATATCTTGGCAGACACTAGATTATTATTTTTTTTGTTCAGGCTATTAGTTAGAATAGATGTTCTTACTAATCCATCCCAGTAGAACCATTGATCCGGTCTTCCTGTCTCAGGTGGATTTATTTTCTAAGACTCTTCTTCTGGTGCCCATCCACCTGGAGGTCCACTGGTGTCTGGTTACAGCCGACATTTCCGCCAAGAAAATCTGCCTTTACGATTCTCAAGGACATTCACTCCAGAAGGTTGCAAGGGTAATAAAGCTATTTATTTATTCATTACAAATTTTCTTCTTACAAGAATGTCTTGGTAGTATTTTAGGTCAGTTGAGTTGGACTGCATCTGGATGTGTTGCTTTGCTTTGAACAGAACATCCTGAAATACTTGATGTCCGAAGCAAAAGAGAAGAAACAAGCTTCTTTTCAAGACGGCTGGACGGTGTCATTTGTAGAGGTATGAGAAACTGGACCACGTTCTGTATGTGTGAACACAAGACGTACAGTATCATGGAACCAGAGAGGGCAACTTGAGTTTGACATTTTCACTAGAGTTACACTGGCATGGCAAAAATAAGACTTGAGACCTGACTTGGACTTGGCCATCAATTACTTGTGGCGTGACATGGATTTGTCCCTTAAAAACTTGTAACGTGACTTGGACTGGTCAAAGAACGTCTCTGTTGGAACCTGTTTTAGGTACACTGAGTTAGCTGCTGTTACTGTCCCTCAAAAGTAATCACACCCCTAAAACTTTTCTTTTCATTTTGTCAAATTTCAACCACAAGCTTCTATGCATTTTATTATTTTATTTTATTTATGTGACAGACCAAACATTAGTAAGCAGTGAAGTAGTCTAAAACTAGTTGGTTAGCATTTGTATTCAATAAAATAAAATTGTGGAAAAATATGAAAAGCTCAAGGATTGAGAATTCCTTTTGAAAGGAGCTGCATAAAAGTGTTGTCATATTAATGTGCAGCATTACTGAACAGGCTGTATGTGTGTCACGTTCAAGCAGCCTAGAGGGATGTGCTCACAAGTCTTTGCTCCAGACATCTGACAGAGACCTGATATAAAAAAATCTTCCCACTTATGATTCACTCGCTCCATGAGGGCAATGCTAACTATGGCTAACGAGCAGATTCTCATTCTTTACTTGATGCTTTGTCTCCCCCTGCTGTTCTTCACAGGAGATTCCACAACAGACCAATGAGAACGACTGCGGAGTTTTTGTCTTAGAGGTACGTCTTGCTTTTGTTTGTTAATTGATGCTTTTTAATACTATTTTTCACTAAGATTATTATCTGTCGCAGTGGAAAATAGTACAGAATGTGAAGTAAGTGAAAAATATTAACTGTTGTCGCTTTTTTGTTTTTTTTCCCCCTCAACTTTTTAAAAGCTTTCTTATTTTCTGTCCTTGTTATACATCTTAAATATTAAATAATTTTCTGAATTTTTAACCCTTTGAAATCCAGTTTATCCAAACTGAGGGGCTCAATAATTAAATTTTTTTATTTTTTTTGGAAAACTTTAAATAAATAGTTTCACCTTTGTTGCTAGCTATAGAAATATTCCATATTAACATATTTTCCTGAATTCCGTTCTTAATTTCAGTCAAAAGAGTCCTAATTTCTTTTCTTGCAGTTCACCCCAAAAGACATTGGTTGAGAGTCTCTACACAAAAATTTTATTCCTGGAAAGAAGTGAATTTAAAGTTGGATTATCCAGACATAGTTGAATTTCTCTTACCTTAAGCAGCTTTATTTTCATTTGGTTTACAATAAAATTTCTCCTAAGATTTTTTTCTAAAACTTGGATCTCATTGGACTTTATTTCCCAACAATGTTTCAATCTCGCTTTCGCCAGTTGACAAAAATTTTAGTCATTTTCGTTATCGCTTTTTGTCGTAAATTTTGTTCTGTTTTCTTCCAGTTTAGAAGAAAAAAAAACTTACCAAAATGTTTTTTCTCATTCAATTTCTGCATTAAGAGTTTTCTGGTTACTTTTTTTTAATTCCTCGTATTTGTTTCATTTTAAGGTTGTTAATTTGTGCTTCTGTAGCCCATTACTTAAACACTCTTTCACTAAAAAATATGAAATATTTATTATTTGTTTCAGTTAAATATCACAATGTTGTTTTTTTTTAACAGTACTCTAGATGCCTGGCTCTGTCAAGACCGTTCCAGTTTTCCCAACAGGACATCCCGAACATACGGAAGAGGATCTATAAGGAACTCTGTGACTGTGAGCTGCATGGACAGGACTGATGGTACATGCAGCTTCTGAAGGATTTCCAAAATGAGCAACCTCACCGGTCTGAGGTTGGCCCTCTGTTAGGGTTTACCTCCATCAGGTCTACTGTCTACTGCTCTGCTGTATTTATGTGATCGCTATTTATCCAGAAGTGTAATTTAAGTAAGAAGCATCTCTGAAGTCCACCAGAAAAGCCTTACTCAGTCTATCACGGACTTTTCTGTTTCTATCCAACTGTTACAACTAGCAGTTTTACGATTTTAATTTCTGTTTCCGTCATTGTTTAAATAGATAAATTTGGTTGAGTCTTTTGTGTTTCAACCGGAAATAATTATAAAGTTTTACAAACAACTTGGATGTACTTCACTTTTATTTGATGTTTTCATCTTGTATATTGGGTATACAGTACACATGTCATGTAGAACAATTTGAAGTTTATACAAGTTTACATGGTTATATGTGAATATGTTGTGCTAGCTTCACACGTGTGACTGTCTCTGAACATGAGACCACAGCAGACACAAGGTGGACATTTAAGGCACACACAGAGCTCTCTGTCTGAGAACCAGACCTGAAGAACACCAGAAAACACGGAAGAAGACATTTCTACTACAGACTGCAAACTAGATGAAACGTAGGTTCTTTGTGAAACAAGTCAGAAAAAAAACATGCATCGTCTGAGACTTTTAACAATTTTGTATGGGTGCAAATCAGACATAAGGAAATGATGGGTGTACATTCAAATAAGTGGTTCCTCCAACCTGTGTGCTGGACAGGAGCAACTCAATTAACTACAACAGTGTTTTTTCAAAGTGGGAGGGCCTCCAGGGGGCGCTACAAACTGGAGCGTAAATGAGGAAAAACAAGTCAAGCGAAAAAAAATGTCAATTATTTTTAAATCTTCAAAACAAATGTTTTTCCAATTATTATTATAAAACATAAGTTAAAATAATAAATGTTCTTTGCCATGCTCGTCTCTGATTGGCTGACAGTCAAACGCGTCGAGCTGCTTTGCTCATTAAGCTACCGGACTAGCAAGAGCGGAATGACAGGAAAAACGGAAGGAACCGTCCAGCAGGCCTGCTGAGGACGACACTGCTGCAAAACCCCCAAGAACACCTGGCCAACTACAATAAGAAGGTATGAGGCAGCGTTTATGCAAAGCAAATGTAATAATTATTGAATAGAGAATAAAAGCAAGAAAATGATAAGTAAAGTGTTTGTTTTGTAGCATTGTCTTGAATAGCATTGAAGGTCCTGAAATATGATAGGCTTAAAAAGTGTGTTTTTTAAATTCAACTTAATGCAGAAAAATTACTCAAAGAATGGTGAATTTTACGGAGCCCATCTGGTGACAGAAAAAAACAACTTACATCCACAAAAATAAATTCAAGATTGGACATAGCAGGTCTTTGATGTTTATAATGTATGTATTATTCTTGAATTGAATTACAGTTGTGACCTCAGTACACATTAACTAGAAGTTCATATTTGCTTCAAAAGTCAATTTTAAAAACATTGTCTCCAAAGGATTTTAAATGTTGTGACTCCTATCATCCAGGTATTGTAAAAATGTTGTCAAATTTCCAGATCAACATGTCCTGGATGACGCAAGCAATTGTTGGCAAGCACTGCTAGTCCACCTCATTTGCTTTTGCCACTCCTGTTTAAGTCTCTGTCTGGCCTTATGATTGGAAAGCCGGGCAGAGAGATGTTGGAGTTGGGGATATGATCGATGGTAGAGATGATAGATGATTTGAACTTCCTCCTCTCTCTACATCCATGCAGCCTCCTTTTCAACTCCTTTAGGATTTGAGGTTGTAGTTCAGGTATCCTTTGAGTTTTTGAGATGCTAATCGGTTATCGGAAACAAATTCTTCTAGATACAGTTACGCATCATAGCAATTGTCCAAACACATAACGCCTCAACCAAAAACATAAGAGTCTACAAAAATAATGGGTGTATATAAATGATTGACCATCTACATAAAGTTTGGTCCATTTGGTTTCGTCTAATCGTTGATGTGGAACCCCCACTCGATCTCCGGCTCGTCGTCGAGGCGGATGACGAGGTAGGACACGAGTTGGAAGAGGTTCTGCCACAGGCCTAAGAACAGGTACAAGTAGAAGTCACTGACATCCATTTGGCAGTACACGCCCGAGTAGTTCATGTCGCACACGCACTCGAAGCTGTTCACGTAGTTGATGCAGAAGCCTCCGTTCATACACGGGTCTGAGGCACATTCATCTATATCTTTCTCACACCTGAAAGGATACAAAAAATAGTTTTTCAAAAACAAATGCATGCTAACCATGATTGACCAGAAAATAATGTATGTGGAAATAAGGACATTTAGTAGTACCTAGGATTTCTGCTAACATTTTGAAAGAACAAAAGGAATTTAGAAATATGTATGAAAAAAGGATTAATTTAGTTTTATTTGGTTAAGCGGCTTTTCCTTCAGTGTTTCAAGACAAACATCATTTTGCGTGTCCTACCATTGACCGGTGAATCCAGGTAGGCAGTAGCAGGTATTCTCAGCTTCAGAACAGTTTCCTCCATTAAAGCAGCTGTAGTTCCATCTTGTACCCGCGCAGAAAGAGGCAGGCAACTGAGGAAGTCTAGGCAGATGCATATATAGTGTCAGCTTCTTATTTAATACTTGCATGGCTTTGCAACCTTTGCATTCATTTTGTGTAAAGAAGCACTCACGGATCTGTCTCTATGTACCACGGAGTTTCAGGGATTTTAACCCTGTAAGAGATAAGCTGTGAGTCAGTACAGCTTTTTAAAATTTGTAGCCATTGCTTAAATACTGCCGCCACACTGTTGTATTGTACCTTATAGTTCCCATGATAGACATAAGGTCATAGCGCAATTACTCTCCTGTATTGTTTTTTATTCTTCATCCTTTTGCCACCATAGATCACATCTCATCAACAGACAAGGGCAGAAATACATCTCAAAAAAATTCCTCCACAGTTGGTGCATCCCGTGTATACCATACATGTTCTCCACTACAACGTCGACACAACTGCCACTCAGTTGTTGTAACAATGACCCAATGATAAAATCTTAATCTAATACTGCCTGCACTGATGAAGTAACACTGGCATTTTATTCCTGAATGGTCAGCAGATCCATAAATAAGATAAAAGAGGAAAGGGGGAAAAAATAAAATAAAATAAAAATTAGGTACTGTTGCCTTATGCGGAATAACATTAAGAATTCCACACACTTGATCCCAATATATATACACTATTCAGAACAAGAGCGCATCAGAAGTGACACACCTGTAGGACATCCTACAACATTTGCATTTTACATATCTGTAAATAAAGACATTTAAAAACTGTTTTCGTTCATCACCATAGAATCCACCATCATTTCTACTGCATACGAGACGCTGCTTAACTGGAGTTTGTAACATGACATTGACCCAAAATATACAGGTAAATCCACTAAAGACTAGCTAAAGATAAAAAAAACAAAAGTC
This sequence comes from Alfaro cultratus, assembly GCA_903066825.1. Lineage (NCBI taxonomy): Eukaryota > Metazoa > Chordata > Actinopteri > Cyprinodontiformes > Poeciliidae > Alfaro > Alfaro cultratus. The sequence continues at coordinate 22,427 of CAEFZX010028135.1, read as the reverse complement.
CTAGGTCAAAGTTCAGGTATTGATTGCAAGGAGATGCTGTAGAGTGGCTTGAAATTGCCTAAACAGGCAGGAAAACCTAAAACATCTTATAGCTGAAAGTGAAGAGTGAGACAGACTTTCCTCAGACTGATATCAGAGACTGGTAGATGGTTACATGAAGCTTTTCACTGGAGTCAGTTTGGCTAGAGGGGGTAATACTAGCTGTCAGGAAGTTGGGTTATAAATGTTAACTTTACCGTAGCTAGAAAATGCATTTTTGTGTTATGAGTACTTAACAACTAAAGATTTAGCATTCTCATGTTCGTAATTTCTCACAACTGTTCTTCGACGATACAATAGGACTTGATCTTCCTCATAATTTTTCACATTTAAACTCATGTCCAACATGAGTCTTTCTATAAATCAGCATAAATGGAAAATTAGAAACAGTGTGACAGCAGTTTTAGGTTCATTGCGTAAAACTTACTCGCAGAAATGTCCTGTCATGTTCCGAGGACACAGACACGTGTAGCTCTGGAAGCCTTTCAGGCAGGTGGCACCATAGTTGCAGCTGCTGTTTTCACACATATCCATTTCTACCTCGCACTGTTCACCAGTGAAGCCCAGCTCACACTCACACTTATAGCCCTCGGAGAGGTTAGTACAGTTACCGTACACACATGGGTGGGAGTTGCAGGTGTCTGCCTGGTCTTGGCATAGTGATCCTGTCCATTCAGAGGGGCAGGTGCACTGATGCTGGTCGAACAGGTCCTCACACCTACCCCCATTGTGGCATGGGTTTGGAGCACACACAGTGGCTCCCCAGCATCCGTACTGTGGTGAATTATTGCTGTTGTCCCTCACAAACTGTTCCTCCTGAGGTCTGGGGAGGTTCAGTTCTGTCTCCAGATGGAATGGTAAATGAAGACCCCCAATCTCCACTGGACCTAGACATCCTGAAAAGGTCAATCCAGATTCCTGGCTTTGGCCACCCAGGAAAATGTCTGCTCCATCCCTGAGAAAGTTCAAGTCCCCAACTGCTGCTTTGGAGACACTGATGTACTCTTTGTGTCCGTCTACATCCATGATCCACCTGGATGTTGGGAACTGTCTCTCCTTGCTGATTGATACAAAGTGCCACTCACCATCACTGAGTGGAGCCAGGCTTTCTGCTGTCACTTTCAGAGAGTCATTGTCAGCCCCACCCAGGAGCTCCATAACCAAATGAGAGTCAAGGAGAGAGACCGTTATGTGATCAGAGTCTCTCTGAGCATGAAGCAAAACGGCCTCCGACTGCCTAGTGCGGAAGCTGAGGGAGACACTGGAGAGGTTGGACTTAATCTTCTTGTTACTGTGATACCACAAAATGCTGTTGTCAAGCCGGAACGTCACATTGGACAAACCTATGGCATGCAAACAGAAAACACTGTAAATAAAGTCACTTCAATACATTATGGTTGATGATGCCTTATTTGGTTGAAACATTTGAGTCTGATACACCAAAGCAAGAGTGCTCAAATCCAGTCATTGAGATATACCACATTGCAAACTTTAGATGCATCCCTTCTCTAACACACTTAGATCAAATGAGTGGCTCTCAACCTGACATGTGCAGAGCTGAGTTACTGCTGGTGACAGAATTCAACTGTTTGATTCAGGTGTGTTGAAGCAGGGATGCTTCGCTGCTGTCCTACTGCCCCAGGTCAGCTGCAGCTACAGTCCGGAAACTTGCCACCATCAGCTGGTGAATAGGTTAATGTCTGAATATAGTGTGATGTGCTTTGGTATTCTCTGGTCTTGTACAAGAACAGCTCACTTAGCTAGAATTGAAGGTATCGAGGACCGGACTTGAGTACCCCTGACTAAAAAAAAGTTTAGCCAAATTATGCTTTTATTACACAAATGAGACATGCCAAGGTGTTGCAGAACATGCCTGTACTCCAATGCAAAAACATATACAAGTAATGAGGGAGGCAGGTTATTTTTTCTGAGAAATTAGTCCTTATGCCCCATACCCAAATGATAAACTATAATAGATTTTCTGAAGTATCCTTATTGTGATCAGCACCTTCCTCCTTTTCTCATCAATAACATGTGACCAAGAAATCTCGTCATCGCACACTACCACAAGCATTTGCCAGTAGACCTAATCTGACCAGGGATTACCATCTCTTAGGGGAATCCTGCATGAGTAACTCTGTTCCCTCCTGCAATTAGCCACATGGTAATTAATAAGTCCTGTTTGGGTTGAGGAAAAGAAATTCTGGCTGTATGTGTAATGTAATTCTTTTTTTTAAAAAAAGGTTGTATCAAATAGAGGCTCTAGTGGCCTCTATTTGATAGCGAGTTGACATAAAAGTGGGTAATGAAAGAAGGGGGAAGACATGCGGCAAAGGTCACCGGGAATTGAACTTGCAACGGCCACTTCGAGGACTAAGGCCCCATTACGTGGGTTGTGCTTAACCTCTTGAACCACCACAGCACCCTATGGAATGTAATTCTTAAGATTTCTTGATCTTTGTACCTGCACACTTATGTTGTAACAGGAAATCTTTGAGGAAAGAGTACGTACACTCAAAGCCTTGGGAGAGGGGCTGACAGATGGTTGTAACAGGGCAGGGAGACAGCTCACACCATTTCACCTCCTCACATCTTTGCCCTTCTGTGTTGGGGGGACAGCTGCAGATAAAATCATCCCACATGGAGTAACACTCCCCTCCATTGAGACAAGGGTTGGCCTGATGTGTGAAAGACAGAAATGAGATTACAAGACTGGTTCATTTTACACAGAAGTCGCAAGCATGGCTTTTATCTTACAGCACAAGCGTTGTCACTGCTGCATCCTTCTGATACGCCCACAAGCTTCTCCAGGTTGTACGACTCCACAGGAGTTGATACTGAGTAGAACTGCAGGTGCTTGCTGTTAATCCTCAGATCCTGGACGCATCCCTTGAAGTAGCCACCAAATGAAGCCGAGGCTCTTGAATCTGGTAGACCTCCAACAAAGATCAAATCGCCAGGATGTGCTTGGACTAGCCTGATGGCCATAGAGCCCTGGGTTTGAGCTGACAGGAACAAAGTGGCTGCAGTTCCTTCCAGCTTCACAGCAACCAGGTGGAAGTGGCCATTGTTGACAGTGTTCCGACTGACAAGAGTCTCAAAGTTGTTGACCTGAACTTTGACCCTGCCCTCCACCAGCCATAGGCGAAGATACTGGCTGGTGGTATTGGCCAGGATGAGAAGCAGACCACTGGACTGTCTGGTGCGAATGAACATGGATATAACTACAGAATCCCCCGGATCATTGTCTAATGAGAACTTGGCGTAGCTCTCAAGGTCTTTGTTTCCAAACCTGCCAGTGATGTACTCTGTGATGAAGGAATGAACAGAGAGAAATAGGTATAAAAGGCATAAATGATAAACAGTACACTGTCATTTAATTACAGGGTTGTATGTATCAGGTGCTAAAATGCTCAACAAATGTCAAATTTCTATTGCTGATTTTTAAAAATGCCATGTAATATGGCTGTGTACCTTGAAATTGTTTCCTGTCTGAATTTATCAATCTCTTACTTTGCTGTGGAGGAGCTTCTCTGGTGTTCAGATTTACTGTTATGCGGTCTTCAGCACCAGTATACTTGTTGATCGAGTTTACGCTCAGTTACTCGGTTTGGCTTCCATCTCTACTTTGGTCTGATTTGTCCAAAGGACATTAGTCTAGAATTCTTGAGGTTCTTGTGACTCTTTTTTGTTCACAAGAAGATGCTTGGTAGCTTTTTCAAACAAGACAAACCTCAGTCATTATCTGACTATGCTTCCAACATCAGCATACTAACGAGGGCCTAAATCTAAGATGAAAATTTTGGATTTGATTTTCTGATTTGATTAGATCGGGGTGAATTTGTGCGGACCTCCATTTTTGTAAAGTTTGGCAGCTGTCCTAAATGTTTTCCACTTGTGAAAAATATCTTGATGTAAAATGATGGACATTTGTGAAATGGCCCTGTACCCCATCCGAGATTGGTGGGCATTTACAGTTGCCTTTCTAAGGTTAACACTTGCCTGTAATGTCCAGATCAACTGATTAAACTCCTACTTTTGAAGAGATGGTCACTTGTAGCTTTTGATCAATTCATCAAGTGTTCTTAGTAAACCCCATCCAACTTATCAATGATAATATGGAAGCAGCAAACATGCCCCTTTGATCATACCAAGTACTAGCTCCTTGTATTCCTTAGGTTGTGACTCGGTGGGACGAGTTGTGTGGTTCAAGTTCTAGCTTTCATCCCCTATCATTTGTCGATGTGCCATTGGGCAACATATTTTCCCCCAATCTGCCTTGCTATCTGTGTGCAGTTGTGTGAATATAAAAACACTCTGAGTGGTCCATATGGCTATAATTCTCCATGTATGTGTTGTTCTTTTGCCAATTCCTTCTTCATTTTTAATATCCAGCTGAAAATGTTATAAAATGTTGATTCTAAAGGGTTTTCTTCTTTTTATTCCAATCTTTTCAGAAATTTTAAAATGTATATTAGTTGAAGAAAACAATTAATCAGTAGCTGATGACTTCACTCAGGTAATTTGTTGACTGTTATGTTTGACAATGAAATAACACATACATAATAGTGAAATTTCTTAATTTGCCCTTTAAAGAAGACACCTCGGTGTGTCCCAGACGTTTAAGACTCCCTGATCTGGCAAGCTGAGAGCATTCCCGGTCAATTAGTGAAAGCCACGTTTTTTTAATCCGTGATGCAGGTGTAGGTAAATAGTTTCTAATTTGACATCTGTTTGACTGGACTTTGGGCTATTTCCATTTACCCAATAAGCTCCTTTAAAATTTGCTGTCTAACTTTACCCTGGTGAGTGGCTCTCTTTAAAGCGATCCATTGAGACATCTTGATGTGAACCTACTAAGACCTGACTTAACCTTTACCTGCTTTAACAGCCTCTGGTAATTCTGCTTACAGTTGGGTCATTACTAAAGCTGAGCATACCGGAGTCACATGCACACGCCACCAAATAAATTGATAAAATAAATTAATAAAATAAATGAATGACCTATCAAAAACCAGAGGCAATGTGGAAGTCCTCAATAATTGACTGAATAATTGTGCTGTGTTTTGTAGAAATAGTTGAAGTTTTGTCTCATTACCACCATTTTATTTGATACCAGGGCTCTGCAACTCCAGTTCTGCAACATTTGGATGCATCACCGCTCCAACACACCTGAATCAAAAGGCTAAATTACCTCTTTGATATGTCAGCAAGTTCTGCAAAGGTCTAAAAACCATTCATTAGATTGAGGTGGGTTGGAGTACAGATGCATCCAAAAGCTGCAGCACAATGGCACCCAATGACTAAAGTTGCAGACCCCTATGATAGACCAACAATAAAGAACACACAACAGTGAATTGGAATTATGTATGATTGTTTAAACCATGTATGAACAATCATACATGGTTTTTAATCCACCATCTTGGTGTACCCACCAATATATGGGAGTGCACTTAATTGAACAGAAATTAAGGGGCACAATAATCAGACCTCAAGGTTGAAGAATCTATCCACAAGAACAATTAAGGCCCCGACATGCAATGAAAATATTTAGATCAAAGCATATTCACGCTTTAGAACGGACCAGTCAAACTACAATTGAGAATCTCTGGTGAGGTTTGAATGTTTACATTCACTTTCCAGATGTGTAAAGCTGAGAGAGACATACCCCCAAAAAAGATGGTCCTACAAAACACTGAATCTGTATTGAAAAAAACATGTATTAACCCATGTGTCATTTTCTTTCCACTATTATGCACTACTTTGTGTTGCTCTGACAAATAAAAATCCTATACAATAAACTGAATAAGAAGTTGTGGGTGTAATGTGATAGCAAACAGAAAAGTTCAAAAGATATGAAGATTATTGAAAGGCACTGAATGTGTGTGTGTTCGTGTGTTGTGTGTGTTTACCCTCTGCACAGTCGTTTCCTTCATACGGCCTGTGGCATTCACAGGTGTACCTCCTCCAGCCCTGGCTCACACACCGCCCTCTGTTCTGACATGGGCTGTCCTCACACTTGTCTCTGTCACTGCATCCAGCTACAATGTTTGCCTGGACGTCTGAATCTTTTGGCACATCACCGGGCAGCACCAGACGTGAATCTACTAAGACATCCCTAAAGCATCCCAGAAAGGCTGGTGGATCCTCTGCTCTGTCCTCAACTCTACCTGAAGCCCCGTTCCACCCAATGGCTCCAACAAAGAGGCTTTGTCGAACAACTCCTGGCTCTGGCAGAGTGGCAGCTTGATCCATCGGCTGAACTTTGACGCCCGAGTCCCTGGTGCAGCTCACCTCACTGCAGAGCAACCTGATGAGACTGACCACACCACCCAGAGATGCTTCAACTGTGTGCCACTTGTTGTTGGAAAAATACTCTGGGAGTTCTTGAACCAGAGTGCTGGTGCCTTGATCTCTCAAGCTGAGGAGGCGCAGCTGTCCATCCATCAGCTCGATGGTGAGGAGCAAGTCATCCACTCTATGCTGAAAAAGAGTACCTGTTGGGTTCTCTGTTCTAAAGCTGAAGGTCACATTAAGAGGAGATTCTGGGTCCAGTTGCTCGGTGTTGATATACATATATCCCCGTGACTCAAATGAGAATGTGGTGGAGGTCTGGCATTTTGGCCCGGTGTAACCTGGAAGGCAGATGCACGTGTAGGTGTGTTGGTTGTTCGAAAACGAGGGAGAACATATTCCTCCATTCTCACACTGGCTTTCGTCACAGCCCGAAAGGGGAATTGTACAGTTCTCTCCACCATACAGGCGTCCATTTTGGCTCTGCTGCGAACAAAGGCAACGGAATCCTCCCAAGTGGCTTTCACATAGTCCGCCATTTTGACACGGCTGCTGTTTGCATCCACTAAAATCCTCACTGTACAGTGTTCCTGGAGAAGTAAAAAAAAAAAACAATTCAATTTCTATGTTCATACAAACAAGACTGGATTTACACAAATGTAGATTCCTGGGCTGGAGACAGTTTTAGTGACCTTTTCTAGTAAAGAAAAATTATTTTACTATTGCAAATTAGCATATTAACAGCTAGGAACTGATTCATGGTAGGATTAATATGTCCTCTGATCAGTAGCTCTATGTTGTTCCCCAAAAAATTTACAATAACTTCACAATTTTCAAATACTTGAGTATGTTTTTATAATCTTAACAGATGCATGCGACTCACCTCATATAGGCCTAATTGGTATTATGTAAAGTACAATGTTTGAAAAATATGCATTTACTAAAAAAAAGAAACCAGAAATTTGTGGGTGTCCCGTAAAATCGGGGCCTACCTGTGGAAGCCCTTTGTGAATGTACTTTATTTTGACATGATACTGTAGACCAAGACAAAGAAGTGCCTAATTGTGAAGTGGAATGAACAGTTTTCATAATTTTCCATGGTTTTTGCAATTCAAAATCTGAAAAGAAGTGGCATCTGAGAATCTGCTCACAGGACAAATAGAAGTTGTGGAAGGAGTGTCAAGAGGCAAATCAGTGTTGAAAGAAAGTAGGAAGCTGCTTACGGTTTCCCATAAGCAAAGTAGTGGACACAGCAAACATGGAAGTCAATGCTCTCATAATAAAAAAAAAAGAAACTTTTCCGCATTCATGTAAATGCCTTGTCTCGTTCACATCACATGAGTGTACCATTCGTATCAGTGAAACACAGCAGTGGATACGTCATGCTGTGAGGATGCTTGTCTTCCCCAGACGCAGGGAAGATAGTCTGAGTTACTGGGAAGATGGACAAAGCTAAATACAATCCTGGGAGAAACTTATTAGATGGTGCAAAAGACTAGAAACAGAGGTAAAGATTCTAGCAGGACCACAGCTACCAGGTTTAGGTCTTCATATTTTTGAATGGCCCAGTCAAAGTCAAGACCACTACAAGATCACATTGTAAAACCTTAAAATGGGTTAAGATAGAGATGCTTTCTATCTAAACTTATTGAGCTTGAGCGTTTTTCAAAGAAAAGTGCAAAGCTGGTAGGACTTGTTGCAGTTACTGCAGCAAAAGGTGGTTCCACAAAATATTGAATCGGGAAAAGAACACAAGTGCACACCATTTTTAAAACTTTGCATGCTTTCCCTTCCATTTCATAAATGACTCGTATTTTGTGACAAAGTTCAAGGAAAATGGAGACTGCTAGAAAGACACTGTTCATAGTTAAAAATACACAAATGCAAAATTCAGGCCAAATGATGATGAAACAAAACAATTAGCTACTTCCCTAATCTGACACACCCGTTCAGGCCAAAACATGCCACTGATGTCATCAGCCCCTAAACATCTCTGGTCATGAATCATTTAACATTACCTGCAGAAAGCAACACAAGGATCCACACACGCATGTTGAATCTCAACATTGTCTTTTACAAGTCCTCCAGATTGTTAGATGTTGGCCAATGTCTTCATTTTAGATCTTACTGGAGAATATGTGTGTGGCGCTCCATCCTCTTTCCCCCTGCTCCCCTTAATGCATGTATGTGTTAACTGAAATGCTTGGATCGCTGTATGCTAGATAGAAGAGATTAAGCTAATGCACTTATGTAGTCTTACATGTTAAATGTGTTGGAGAGGGGAGGGGCGCACTGGAGCCGGCTAATTCCAGCACCTCCATGCGTGTTCCCAAACACAACCAAAATGTGCTGTTATGTAAGTGACAGTGACTGGATTTCAAAGCTGTGGTCCGAAAGAACCACAAAGACAAGCTTAGCTTCTCACAGAGCGACATTTTCTTTCGCAATCACCCAGACATTGCAGAAAATTAATGAGATATTGAATGTCAACTTAGAACTTTGAGTCAAATATAAATTACATTTGATTACATAAATGCATTAATAAAAAATAATCTGTCAAAAAATGGTCTGAGATGAATTCTTAAAAAAAACAATCCTTGTTTTAATGCACAAGATTTTGTGCGTTTATCATAAAGATTGATACTTAAAAAATATATGTCAGACAAAGGTTATAAAAAAACTTCCAGGAGCATGTTATTAATGTCGTCAAGAACTACAAGTAAAGAAAACTCTCAGGTCATATTTCTACTCCATTGATAAAGAGAAAGTTTTCTGATTAAGAAATTAGTTATCAAAATATTATTAGGAATGATTAAAACTAGAAGAAATATTTAGCAAAGTTTATCACTCTCGAAGTTCAGACAATTTCTTTAGCTATAATACTAATATTTAATAATTAATTTGTGTTTCCCTGCAATAAATCGACCACCTGTCCTGGATGGATGGATGGATGGATGGATGGATGGATGGATGGATGGATGGATGGATGGATGGATGGATGGATGGATGGATATCCAACATTAATCATTCTTCTCAGGGAAGAAGGGGAAAAGATTCTGAATGAGAAATTGACATTTACAATATCATCTAAGTTTTTTTTGCACTGACAATAAACCAATCTGAGTTTAGTTACTGAAAAAGAACCAACAATTTTCCCACTGTTAATTCATTTCTTAACATAAGAGGTGGTGATATAAAGTTTGGAGCATCATTCAAAAACCCTTTATTTAGACGGAACACTGTAAATTGGGCCTGGCGTCACAATTCAAATTTCCGAGGCAAACGGAAGGCAGCATAACTTCAACTAGTCTGATATCATTCAGACTACATTACCCATGATTCTTTTGTGTCCACGGAAGCTTTCCAAATGTCAGCTCAGTTGAGCTTGTCAGTAATCGCGTAACATGTTACCTACAGGAACCGACTCGGTGTTGTCATGTGGCATTAAGACGTTTCATTGAGCTTCACGCAACTTTACGTCTGGACCGAAGGACAACAGCCGCACCAGCCAATGGGGGAGCGCTTTGTTTCGGCGTCCGACATTTCTGGTGGGGCGTTTCAGCTGGAGGCTCAGGAAATTATTATGCCCTCTATTTATTTACCTTTATTATTCCTTTGCGCTAAAAACGACAATATGGAGGCCTCTCACCCGTATTTGGTAAGAATATTTTTAATACGTCCCGATAACAATGTGAGTTCATTAAGTAACGATAAAGGTCGTTTGTCGACGCTCTCCTCGGAGGGGGGCCCCGCCCGCCTCACTCATAACATAACGTTAGGGGTCCTTGAGGTGGAGGGGGAAACTGTAAACACAACCGTTATTAATGCCGAGAATTGAGCCGACTGTCGTAGTTAGTCAGCGACTGTCGCTTCGCTCTGCGACAACCAACAACTCAAACGATGTAACAAGACTCCATGATGCATGTTACTACGCAACACTGTTAAGCTGTTGTTACATTTTATTTAAACAGTGTTACACCTTTGCTGTTGATACCACGACTGTTTCACTTAATTAACCTGTTAGGAATTGTGTCAAAGCTTTTGAGACCCTGACCAAAGTTGTCTGGGTCCAAAGCGAAATTTGATTTAGGTTTTCAGCTAAAGCCGTCAAACAGCAGCAGAACGTCACACTGTAGCTCAACACATGATACCTAATAATTAGAAAGCCCTCAATGAACGAAAACTAGTTAGAGAGTGATATAATAAGTATGTCTTGGTAAGCACCTTATGAGCAAAAACTACCAAAATGTCACACTGTGTACACATAAATATTCCTTAGCCAAATAGACACATTGTTACAGGAATTAGAAATGGCTGGATAAGGCTTTGCTGATTCAGGTTTTACTTTTTCTAATAACTGCAAAGGATAAAAATGTAATTTTTTAAATGAAAGTTATAGCTTTGTATCCTACAGTAAATGAATCTATTCATCTGAGCATACGCCCCTTACCTTTACCAGGTTTTTAAGAACCTCCAACAAAATACATGCTTGGACATTTACACACTGTAAATGGAGAGAGCTCTAAGCTTTGATGAATTTTGTTACTAATGGGAAGAAAAAATATTATTTTCTTAATTATTCTATTACACACAGATCAGAGGAAAATACAGGAAAGTTAGCCGATTCTGAACACTGGTAATTGAAGGGTTTATCTCTAATTACAGTGTTATCAAAAACATTTACTTTTGTAAGTTTTATTTCAATACACCGAAGACATATAGAATAAACACCTGCTGAGAACAGTTGCAGATTTCAAGGTTGCTTTGTATATCACACCTTTTCACAGTTTTAAATCTGCAGAATAACAAGCTGATGCTTTCTGGATAATTAGTCAGACCATATGATTTTAGTTTTCACACCATGACTCCCTGTTCTTTGTAATGAAACAGTGGAAATGTTATTTATTGTAATGAAGAGAAAACCAGAGTAGCCCTCTTTCAGCCAGCTGACCGGCAGAGCGCAGCAATATGTGGGGATGGGCACCACTCTATTATTCTATGGTCCACATGGCAGGAAAAAACTTGCTAACTTTGACATCTCATTAAAAAGACTTTGAACTGTACAAATTGTGTAACAGAAAATTTCAGAGCGTTGAAACATAAACACTCTTAGATCTCATTATAACTCAGTAATGGTACCTATGCCTACTAGAGATAACATGTGTCAGTACTTAGAAGACTGTTGAACTGCCTGTCAAGATTTTCTTAAAATTTTTATTTTTGCTATATTTGTATTCTAAGCACACACTAGAGCTATAGAAATAACTATATCAGTACAATGGTTCTGCTAAAATAATCATACATATATAAAGATTTTTGTTCAACAGTCAATATCATTGACTATGTGTTCTACAACTTTGTATTTGTGCGTGTGTGTGTGTGTGTGTGTGTGTGCGTGCGCGCGTGTTTTTATGATGTAAAGCACTTTGAACTATCTTGTTGCTGAAATGTGCTATGCAAATAAACTTGATTGATCAAGCTTATTTGATCCATCAATCAATCAATCAATCAATCAATCAATCAGTCAATCAATCAAATAAACTTAATTTATTTGATTCAAGTTTATTGAATCAAATATTGAATATGTATAAATATGTTTAAATATTGTGCATTTACACTTGTAAATGCACAAGTGGTACATTTACTGATTCTCTGAAATCAACAAATGTATCAATCTGGTATGAAAAAGTCACTGCAAGTTTAATCTGAAGCTTTCCTGACCCACTTGATCTCAAATAAAACGTCTTGCGGTCTATTCTCTTTGAGAGCTGTCAAAGACTCGTGGCGCCCCCTGCTGGCTTAGGAGCCCTTAGCAGCTACTTCATTTATGTTATGCCTCTGTCCAGCTTTGGTCAGAGCCGTCAGAGCTATACCCTGTGATCAACTCCAATGTCCAGTTTCATTGTATTTGTTGTGTTTTGCAGCACTGATCAATTGTACCCCGACATTCATCTCCATAATGAAGAAAAAGCCAAACAGTATGGTTCTTCCAAAGCGTGGGAGACTGGTGACAAACTCATCCGCTGCAGAGGAGTGCAGCATCCCATCGAACTCCAAAACCGTCCAGGATTCGTCCCTTCCTCTCAGACGCCTCACCATGTCACAGCACAGTGACAACCTCCTTGCGTTTTTGAACGAGGACCGGACCCGGCAGCGGTTCTGCGATGTGTCCGTGTTGGTGGGTGGGACGGTTTATAGAGCCCACAAAGCCGTCCTGGCCCACGGGAGCAGCTACTTTCATGCAGAGCTCTCCAAGAACTCGGGTACAATGACTCACGTCACTCTGGACCACGTGGAGAATTCAGTTTTCCAGCATCTGCTCGGCTTCCTGTACACATCAGAGTGTGTCGTTGCAGAGACAGACCTTCCAGCTCTAGCTGAAGCAGCCAGGTTCTTGGATATGATGGACATATTAAAGCTCTTGTGTGAGGACGGGAAAGCTACCTCTTCCCATGGAGAGACGAGGGAAACTGAGTTAGAAATTCCCTCCTGTGACGCTGGTGGGGCGGACACAGAGGTCCAGAGCACCCTTAACAGCAAAATGTCCCCGCAGGACAGTGTTGCTGAAAGTACTAATCCAGCTTCAGGTAGGGAGGTGAAGACATGTCCGAAAAGTGCTGCCACGCGGAGATCGGCTTGTACAAGAAAAGCCCCCTCTAAACATAAGAAAGACAATGGAAAGTACTGTATCAGCAATCCTACGGAGCAACAAAGAGTTGAATCACCAGGGAAACCAGATGGACACAAAGTGGACAGTGTTCTGGAGCTTAATCGGGATGTGAAAGAGACCCCCAAACCATCTCAGGGCGATGACGTGATGGAGGAGGACACGGAGGAGGACGAGCAAGATGTTAACACTAGTGCTGTTTCGCAGAAGAACATTTGTGAGGCTTCTGGAAATGACAGGACGGCTTCAGAGGAAGGTTCACACACTGACAGAACGGAGGCCCCATCCGGGCAAGATCGGGAAGTTCACATGCCTCCAACACCAAGCACTAACCAGAGTCCAGAGTATCCTGAGGGTCTGGCTCCGGTTATCATTCAAACATCCAGCAAAAAGACTCTCAAGTGTCCCAAATGTGAGAAGACTTTTGATCGTGCAGGTTGGTTCCCTTGGAGTCGGATCTAGAATGTCCCTCATGTCTTTAGCATGTAGATTTGCCTTTCTGTCTCTCTTGTCATCTTGGTAACAAACAATAATTGCCTGAAAGAAGTTATGGCTTGATTTCCTTTTTCTTCACTTGTAGGGAAATACGAGAGTCACACCAGAGTCCACACGGGAGAGAAGCCTTTCCAGTGTGACATATGCCTCCAGTGCTACTCCACCAAGTCCAACCTGACAGTGCACAAGAAGAAGCATGCAGGTGATGCTCCTATTCCAAAGAAGGAGCACAAGTGTCCCTTCTGCAACAAACTCCATGCCAGTAAGAAAACTCTGGCCAAGCACGTCAGAAGGTAAAACACAAGCCTGTCTGGTCGATCCACCTGCAGTCATTCGGTTTCACAGAGATCTTTTGGGGGTTTGTGGCGGTCTGCCTCAACAGAATGCTAATACTTCTGTTCAGTCATCATGCCAAAAGATATGGCAGGAGTTTCAAGTAACTTTGAAACTTTGGTTTGAAAGTTACTTGACTTTGAAACCACAGTCAAATACCTTGTTTGTGCACCCGAACATAGACAATGTGTTTGATTCTAATTTATGTAAAATATAGTCAAATGCCGAATATGGCAAGATGAGCTTTTCCATATGTTGAGTTTAAGTGATATGTAAACAAGGGATGCACCTATAAGAAAGTTTGGCCGGATACCGATGTCTGATATGAACATTGTTGTTATGGATGACAATCAATATTTACCGATTTTATATTTTTCTATCCTCTCAATAACGTGGGGGAAAAAAGAAAACGCAGCTGACATTGATTCTCTACTTCAGTTAAATCCTCACAATCCTGCGCTGCATCACCTTGACTGTCACATGACCAAGCAAGAAGCACATGGTCAACCCGAACCCTCTCCACTGTCACTATGTTTCCCTGTTGTTCTAGGTTTCATCCCGATCACACACAGGAGTTTTTTGCTGCGAGGAAAAAGAAGAGCGACGGCTGGAAATGTGCAGTAAGAATCAGCTCGTAACTTGACGCGTCTAGAAGTGAATTCGTACATTTTCCAAATCATTCACATGTCTGCACACGCCGATCTGGATGAGTAAAGCAGATCGTAATCGAATCTTACACTGCATAAAATTCAGAATCTTAATTACCCGTACACGGTCCAACAGATTTGTTCGAAGACATTCAGCCGCAGGCCTCACCTGCAGGAGCACATGATCCTGCACACCCAGGACCGGCCCTTTAAATGCTCATTCTGTGACGAGCACTTCAAGTCCAGGTTTGCAAGGCTGAAGCACCAAGAGAAATATCACTTGGGTGAGATACATCAGAAGCCCTTCTGTTTTTGCTGGTCAAAATCTTTACAATCTACGTTAAAAAATGGTGTAGAAGATGTTTTTTTATTTGATTTGATTTGCAGGTCCGTTCCCCTGTGAGATCTGCGGACGTCAGTTCAACGACACCGGCAACAAGAAGAGGCACATAGAGTGCACACACGGAGGCAAAAGAAAGTGGACCTGCTTTGTTTGTGGGAAATCAGTGAGGGAAAGGTACAGTTCCACCTTCGGTTCTCCTCGGGCTGCACCATGTAAGGAGAATATGTAATTACAATACTAATGTGGAGAATTCTGATGACAACCTTGTAATCAGATGTGACCTCTTAATATTAATGCCTGTATTTGATTTGTCTATATAACAATAAAAAAATAAATCAATAAATGTCTATATAGACAAAAGAGGATGCCGAACTTCAACGACCCTCTCAGTGGAAATAAGGCATTGGAGTCGATACTACAGACCAAACAATCGATGAGTCTAGAAATCTCACACTAGAGAACAGAATCTGAACTGTTCTTAGTCACTGCCATATTGCACATAATAATATTCCAGTAGCTAAAATTGTGCATCTTAAGTTTATTTCTTTCTGTTCAGTGCCATGAAAGTTTTTTGTTGTTTTTGCTTTTACATTTATAATCAACCATAAAAGTATAAAATAATGTTATAAAAGTAACATTCCTTTTAATTTATATGATATACCAGCAAGTGCAGCTTTAAATGTGAAGATGAAGAAAAAGAAAGATTTCTTCATGCATTAAAAAAATGCTGGTGCTTTCATTCATATTCACTTGCCTTCTAAAAGCATATTTGCAAAATTACAATATTGCCTTCAGAAGCCCCCTCTGTATCATTTAGCTTAATTATGTTCAATGTTTTTCGACAGCTGAAACCAAATTGGCTGCGATTGATTTTACTTAGTGGTGTCAGAGGAAAAGGGGGCGATTCCAAATGCACAAACAAAAGTTGCCCCCATTTTTCTCTTAGTTCACAATTTTTGCACCACTTTGTGGGTCTATCGCATAAAATCCCAAAATAATATGTTCCAGTTTGGGGTTGTAATCTGACAAAATAGCAAAGCCATAATTTATTCGTTCCGTCTCTCTTCAGGACGACATTAAGGGAACACTTGCGTATCCACAGTGGAGAGAAACCTCATCTCTGCAGCATTTGTGGGCAAAGTTTCCGTCACAGCAGCTCCTACAGGTGGGAGGTTTTATTTGTTTTAGAAAACCACATCTACGCCCTGATCACAAACACTTCAGACTTTCAGTATGGCTGGTTCTGGTGATAAGAAAAAACAACTCAGCTGTTTGTGTTTGCAAAGGCTTCACCTGAGAGTCCACCATGATGACAAGCGCTACGAATGTGACCAATGTGGGAAAACCTTCATACGCCACGATCACCTGACCAAGCATCAGAAAATACACTCTGGTAAGTGTTGAAGAGGCGGCAGGCCTTAATTCAGCTTTTGTCTCATCCATCCAGGCCTTTGTAAAGGTCTCGTTTCTCTCTGATGGTGAGTTCGGTGCCGTTTGTTTGTTTTTAGGTGAGAAAGCACACCAGTGTGAAGAATGTGGGAAGTGCTTCAGGCGCCACGATCATCTAACAGTGCACTATAAAAGTGTTCATTTGGGAGAGAAGGTTTGGCAGAAGTATGTCATCCAAATCACAGATTTATGCTTTGTACTAGCAATAGTATATGACTCTTCCTCTCTTTCCCCTGAAGGTTTGAGTTACGCTTCTGTCTGAATTGTATTTGATTTATTTCTCAGATATAAAACTGCTGTGCATCAATGTGAGGTTTGCAAGAAAGAGTTTAAAGGAAAGTCCAGTTTGGAGATGCACTTCAGGACTCACTCAGGTAAATCATGACTTTGGCTTTAATTTAAAATACATTTTAAATTAATGTTACAATTAATACCAATACTGATATTATAGAAGTAGTTTTTTTTTTACTTTTATTCTAAACTATTTTCTTCATTCCACCCATAAATAATAACAATTATTTTTTTTTTTTAAACGATTAACTTAAATCACCACATGGAGTTCAGGCAAAATTATTCATAACCTTGGCAAATTTGGATTTAAAATTACTTTCATTTAACCAAGATGTTTGTTTCTCATAGGACATGAGGCAGACATTTCTCAAAAAATATGAAAACTATTCAAAAGGAGAATCAGTTTGTACAAAAAAAACTGTTTCCTTTAAAATTTCAGTAAAAGAATTGAAGACTGAAAATTATTTATAACCTCTACTTTTTATTAATTTGTCATGGAATCACAGAAAGCAGAATCTCTGTATAATCGATGACCAGCTTTTTGCATGTTTCTACTTGTATATTGCTAATTTATCTCGTCTGCATAATCAGTAGGCAAGAAGTATTTTTGAAGAAACGACGCTTAGATGTTTGAAAGCCGTGCAAATATTTAGTAAGGAATCTTACGTTCGCCTTAAGAAATGTAAAGTAGATTTTTTGTTACTTGTCCTCCATGTGGAAACTACAGATTGGCAGGACACTTGAAACTGTTTCTGCTCTTTAAATGCGTGGATGGTTGTTGATCCACAGGCGAGAAACCCCACAGATGCCCCGAGTGCCATCAGACTTTTCGAATCAAGAAGACCTTAACGAAGCACATGGTGATTCACTCAGACGCCCGTCCCTTTAACTGTCTGCACTGCAGCGCCACCTTCAAGAGAAAAGACAAGCTGAAGTACCATGTGGACCACGTGCACAGCGCCAGGTTCACCGAGCCGCCCCCCAGCCAGGACAAAGCCGCCTCTACTCCTTTTCAGGAAACCTCAAAGACATACCACTCTGACCCCAAGGCGGCCCCGCGAAGCACCTCCAACCCGGCCACCGTCTGCATCCCCGTCACTTTAGTCTCTGTTCCCATGGCAGCAGGAGGTCTGGGAGACCTTCACCCCCACCGGGCCGCCTCTCTCTCATCTCAGACCCACAGCGTGGTAAATGTTCAGGCTCAGGGCCAGCAGCAGCAGCAGAACCCCGGCTACCAGGCAGCAACAGATCTGGCTTTCTTAGAGAAATACACCCTGACCCCTCAGCCGGCCAACATCGTCCATCCCGTAAGGCCCGATCAGATGCTGGACCCTCGAGATCAGTCGTACCTGGGGACGCTGCTGGGCCTGGACTCGGCTTCCTCTGTTCAAACCATCTCCAACTCTGATCACACTCACCGATGAGTGAATCCGGTGGAAAATGTGCAGATTTAGGACAAAAACTATATGAACAGCATCCGACCCAGTTTGACTCAAAAGTATCGCCCAAAGAGAGATGTTAACACATTGACTTATTCATTACTATTTCTATATTTCTATATTTTATATAATTTATATCGGCATAATAATTTTTAACAGATTAGAAGATTTCATTTGATGACATTTAAAACTTAAGTGCTTTTAGCAGCTAAGCTATTGATTGTTCTGTTAAACAAAAGGTACGTTCTCATTTCCTGGTTGGGTGATTAATTCATCCTCTTAATAATAGCTGAATAAAACAGCTGGTCTTTACAAATAATTACAATTTTTATTTGAATCATGAACAATCAAAGCAAACAGGCAATTCTGTCATTATAATCCATAGAACATTTACTTTTTAGTATTTATCCATTTTCTTTTCTCTCTTTTTTAATGAAAAGAAAGCCATTAAGGTAAAATTTATTATAAAACAACACCATTAAAGATCATAACCTGTGGACAAGGCTTATTTTTTGAAGAGGGACAGTATTTTGATACGTGCAATATGTATTGTTTACTGTGGAGAACCATTTCAGCCAAAATTAAATAAATATTTTTTTTTTTAAATAAATAAATAAAAATGGGAAAATGAAAAATGTCTAAATTAATCTGGGAATAAACGTATAGATGAATAAATATAAATGGGAATAAAGATGCCAATTTTACTCATTTATTGATTTACTTTACCCATTTATTTATTTAGTTTTGGCTGAAATGGCTCTCCATAGTTACAAGTAGAAATGTCTCTATATTTAGAAGCAGTGATGACGTGGACATTCCTGCTGCCTTGTGTAAAGGTCAGAATGAGACAGTGTACTGTGTTTCCATTAACTGTAGAATTGTGCAAACTGAAATTACGAAAATAAATTTGCTTCATGGAAACACGCCAATTTAGAAAAAAACCTCATCTTTTTCCAAAGAAGGAGTTTATGTTAGAATGAGGTCGTTTTTCAGCCGCATCAAAATAGATGCATTACAAAAAACTGCAGCGGAAACACTTTTTACTCCATCGCATGAGTCACATGATCAACAGCCGGATGTTACTGCTGTAGGAGATGACAAAAAGTAGTCGGGAGTTCTGGCCTTTTTTTGGACAGCGTGCGGCTGGCTCCACCAGCTGTCCCAGTTTCACACACCTAATAAAAAGTTATGTGTCGT
This sequence comes from Alfaro cultratus, assembly GCA_903066825.1. NCBI lineage: Eukaryota > Metazoa > Chordata > Actinopteri > Cyprinodontiformes > Poeciliidae > Alfaro > Alfaro cultratus. The sequence goes on along the minus strand of CAEFZX010028135.1, from coordinate 3,233 downwards.
GTTGAATCATGTTCTGTAAAATCGCCGACTACAATTATTTACCCAATATGCCGCAGGTAGCCACTCCCAGGTATAAATGGCTAGACTCTCCAAAACCCGAAAACGACGCCGACGTCTCCTCTGATTGGCCAATAGCTGTTGAGCGTCATGGCTGAATTATGAGCATGTCGTGTAACTGTTTACATCCGTCTCTGAAAATATTTGTGATGACTTATCGCATGAACAAGCGATAAGTCTAGTTTAATTTCTTATTTAATGGAAACACAATTGTGAAATTGTGTGTGTGTGGGTTTTTTTTTCCATTAGCAAAATATTGACAAAGATTTATGCATATTTGAAATGCAAATGCAGCTAGTGACGCACAAGTTTGTAGTGAGTTTGTTGCAGTGCCACAGTGACCTGGTTTGAATAACAGACTGACTGTTGATTTTTACTGATCTGGGGTCTTATTTTGCCTTCTCACTTTAAATACAGACATAGACGAACATAAACATAAAAGATTGAACTTTATTGATTTGCTAGAACAGAATGAAAATATCCAGCCTGGCTGTTTGCAACACATTCAATCTCTACTTGTTTCAAATGGGTTCATGTTTCCATTTGTTCTCAGTCCATCAGCTCAGCCCAAGAGAGTCCGATCTTTTCCCAATGGCGCCTCAGCAACTACCCTGGTTACAGAAAAAATAACTGCTTTAGATGTTTATACAAATAAATACACAAAAAATAACACAATTTTAACAGGGGTACTTTGAAATGCCTGAAATATTAAGAGCATGTGAGCAACAAAAACGTTTTTAAGTAACACACAAATACTCACAAGTTGTATCTGGGTCCAGTTGCAACCTGAAAAAGAGAGAGAGAGAAAAAAACAAAAATAAAATATTCAAACATTTGAATTTCTATACTTTATTTCAATGTCTGCTTCAACTGAAGTTAACTTCAGCCCTGCTGAGCCAGTGTCCTGCATGTTGCTCAGTCTGTCATCAAGGTCTGCAGAGGCCTTTCAATGAACCAGTCCTTCCATTCTGGTGTGTAAACATACACTGGCTTGCAAAAGTATTCATAGCCCTAGAACCTTTCCAGATTTTGTCACATTATAACCACAAACATAAAAATATTCCATTGGGATTTTATGTGACAGAACAACACAATGTGGTACACAACTGCGACACAACTAAGATTTATTTATTTTTTGCCAGAAATTTGCTCCTTTTTTGTATCTACAATGGTCCCAAAACACAGTTGTAAAAATGTGACAGGCAATAAGCAAACACAATGATGCATAACCTGCAAACTCTAAGAAACTCTGTTAATGACCGGTTGGTCTCTCTGCTGCAGTGTTGTTATACTGATACTTACATCTGGATACACTGAGTTTCCCCTCAATGCATCGAACCACAGCGTAATTGTTAAACGTCCATTTATCAACACATTTCGGGTAATCTGTTTCCCCATTTTTGACAAATACATTGCCAGTATTTATCAGGTCAGGATTCTCTGCAGTGTTCAAACGACAGAAATCCTCTGCAAAAAAGGAAAAGAAGAAAACACTTTTCTTTATGTCTGTTTTTTTTAATGAAACAGTTTCAGTGTTGTTGTCCTTTTACCTTTACATTTGGGGACTTCGGACCACGTGCCGCCTCTGTAACACACCACTGTGTCAGGACCCACTAACTTGTAATAGCTCTGACACTCGTATTTCAAATTACGTTGATCCTGTTGCACAAGAACTCCGTTTGGAACATGAGGGATCTCTCCACAATTATCGACTGAAAAGGAAGAATAGAGTTTCATAAAACTGTTGAAGTGGAGTTCCTTAGTTCATCTCATACTTTCTTTTCTCCGGGATCTCAAACAAATCAACAATTCCCTCTTATTAAAGACTTTTGGTAACTCTAATTCATTAACTCTTAAGAAATGCATAGCTTAGTTTGGTTACATTCTAGATAAAAACATGAAATATTAATGAAGAAATTAATGAGCTTATTTACTGTGTATAACAGTAGACTGAGTGTCCGTGGGTCCGGGTCTGGCAGTAGGTGCTGGAACAAGCAGAGCAGGTTCATCTTGTTATTTATTGTAAATCAGTGGCGCCTCCAGAAGATTTTCATGGAGGTGGAAAGACCAAGAAAACCTTTAGAGGGGTCTGTTCATACACATACACCAGAGGTTCATAGCCGGTGAGCCACTGACTTAATCATAATCATATTTACAAATATTGATCCCTTGCATGTTATTGTTTACATAAGGAAATTCCGCGCATGCGGACAAAGCTGGAGGGCAAAAAGACTTTTCTTCTACATGTCATCAATAACTGCGCTGCCGTAGAATAATTCCGTTAACTCAATCAAACTTGGACATGTAGATATTAGTAATTTCGTGCTGTGCTCCACAGCAAAGGGAAAAACTGTTAAAGTGCAACTCAAAACCACGTCTTTCTCACTCTCTATATCGGCGCATCTACGCGCAGACTCGTTGCCATAGCAACTGACACCAACCGACACGCACAAAACAAAACAACAACAACAACAACAAAGACACTCAGATATTTCTCACACAAAGAGCAGAACATTCAGCCTGTTGCAGTAGTTTGGTTTTAGGCTTAATGTTTATTTTGCGATTATTAATAAGTGATTCCTGGGGTACGAGGAGAAAACTATAAATATATCGCTGCACCTGATTTTACTGTATGGCTAGCTTCATGGCTAGCTCGCTGTTACTGTCTCTTACTCTACAGTTGTGGAGTCACAGTGTCTGGGATCATAAGCGCCCCCTGCCATGAGGCAAGAGAACTGCTGCCTCACCTCGAGTCTGTTCTCTGTCATTTCTGATCTCTCAGCGCATGAAACACGTTACACACACAGTTGGTGACAAAAAACATTGTACATTATACACATAAGCTAAATTATGGAAAATCAGTTCATATATAGATATAAACATTTTTTAACCACTTTATTGGTGATGTACAGACAGGAGAAGCCTGGTCTCATAGAATGGCAGCCAGTGCAATTAGTGAGGTTGATCAATCCCGGGTGAGGCTCAGCTCGTATAGTACAAACTACAGGGTGAAAGTAGCAATAGCAATATAAATTATTTTCACCTGTCATCATTTTCCATGATCCTCACCTGCCTCCCCTGACAGCACGTCACAGACAGACAGACAGACAGACAGACAGACATATACAGTACAGACCAAAAGTTTGGATACACCTGGTCATTCAAATATTTATTTT